>PVHY01003213.1:0-111720 GCA_004024945.1 Uropsilus gracilis
TTCCTTCCTTCCTTCCTTCCTTCCTTCCTTCCTCTTTATTTCTTGAGATTAGGTCTCACTATGTTGTCCAGGGTAGTCCCAATCTCACGGACTGAAGCAATCCCCAGCCTCAGCCTCCCAGGTAGCTGGGATAACAGGCATGCACCACCGCACCTGCGTGCTTTTCAAGATCAGGTCTCACTATCTTGCCTGGGGTAGTCTTGAACCCATGAACTCAAGCAATTCCAGACCTCTTGCCTCCCAGTTTTTGGACTATAGGCACTTGCCACCACACCTGGCCTGAAACTCTAAATTTCTGAAGAATCATTCTGATTGATTTCCCTGGGTCTAGTACTCATCTCCAGTGGATAGGACCATAAATCATAATCATGGTGCCTAGGATTCTTCCATTATGAATGGGAAGAGGAAGATGAAAGTCATTATGACCTGGAAAGACAGCTCCAGGAGAGTGAATGTGGTCCTACACTGAGCTCTCAGCATCCCATGTGTGCCCCCAGAAGCATTGAGCCTGTAGAAATAAAACTGCACACTGTTTTGTCTGTTCCAATCTCTGTACCATTACTTATGCTACTTTTTCTACCTAATGTAGGCCGAATCATCCTTCACATCTCACAGCATGTTCCTTGGTTAGGAAAACTTCTCTTGTATGATGAAATGATTATCAAGGAGGTATTGGTAAAATATGTCTTTGGTTTTGGGATGTAGGAGGAAGGCTAATTTGAGGAAATGACAGGGAACTTTAGGGATTATATCCCAAACTATGATGCCCAAGTGAGCATTGGTGTTACAGTGATAAGCATATCTGCCTTCCAAAACTATGATGTGCATTGTAAGGTTTGAGCCATGTTCGGACAATGGCCAAGCATTTAGGAACTTGGCTCAGGTTTGAGGTGGGGGTGTGTGGGCAGAGTTAGGACAGGGAATCAGTCTAACAAGTGGCAGCCTGTGAAGAATGTAAGAACATAGATGAGGTGAGGTCAACCAATCTTCTACATAGTCTGATGGCAGGAGCAGGGTCAAGGACATAGACCTGGCCATGGTTGGAACTATGGGAACCAGGTTGGAGTGAAGTGATGAAGGCCTTGGGGGACTGATGAATTTGGTGCTTATAGAAGGGTCTGTGACTTGCTCTTCCCAGTCACTAGTTGCCAACTTATCAAGTCATGGTGGCTTAAAGGCACAGGATTCATGTACCCAGGCAGAGCAGTGAGTAGTGTGATCTAGTTTTGAGAGAGTCAGTCAAAAGGAAGGGGGCAGTAAGAAGAAAGGGAATCAGCCAAGAGAGGAACATTTTGAATTGTAGAGTGATGAAAATGGGAGCATTCATATCAGTTGTGGATTAGATTTTCTCTGGTGCAATGTGAGATCACTTGTGGGAAAGGAGAGGGTGCATGTAGTAGGCAATGCATTACTATTTTATTGAGGGACTATGTTAATAGGTTACTTGCAAAGGAGATCACAGCTCTTTTTAGTTTTCTACATTACTCTACATTTTCTACATTACTCTACAGATCATCTTATTCCAGACTTTACTTTTATGAATATTTTTCTCATATCAACTAGCATATGAAAAGTCAAAGATTGTTTTATTATTTATACCTAAAATGATTTCCAATAAATTACATTTCTCAACATAGGTGACATTTCATTGTTAATGAAATGTCTAATAGTCTTACTAGTAGTCTTATCTTCAAATGAGAACATAAGATAGAGGGAAAATTAAAACAATTGCTTCCATTTTAAGTGATAAATTTAAAAATTATTTTAAATTTGAATGTTTCATAAAAGATATAAAACATTGCCCAGGCAAGATATCATTTGGGAGATAGATGGGATCTATAAGATCATGATCTGCCTGAATTTACTGTCAATTTAAATAGAGTTGGTGAGAATCCAACTTTCTCAATCTCACTAACACTTTTTCTTCTGGGACTTTCCCCCATGGACTTACTTCAACCTGGTGTTTGCCCATCAGCTCAAAAGTCCAGGAGATCCTGACCATGTAACATACATTCCTACCAGTTCAGAACCCCCTGAACTTGAATGTGACATTTTGTGCAAATCTGACGTTATTCAACTTCCAGGAAGAAGAGCCATAGATTTTTAGGAGCTCTGGGAAACAAATATATATGAACTAACCACTACTTTACTTTCTTTTCATTGTAATTCTTATGTATTTTTGGAAATTTTCTTCCCCTTTTACAAAAATTTGAAGTTTAAGAAAAGTTTTTTCCTGTATCCTTAAGGTGGTACTATAGAAAATAATATTAGTAATGCCTAACAACAAATACTCATAAAGTGATAGGCCTTATCTATGTCACCTTTTTCAGCACGTACTATTATTAGTTCCATCTTACAGACAAGAAATCTGAAGCTTAGTGAAGTTAGTAACTTGCCTTCAGTCCTAAATGATGAAATAGCAGAGTCAGAAGTCTGACCTCCTTGTTTGAAAACCTAGATTCTTTTTGTTGATTAATTATATTACATTGCTTATCTAACATTACTAAAAACAATCTCCAAGGAGAAAAAGTGCATCAGATTTAAAAGATGTATTCCCTCAAGAGATTTCACCTTTTTTATTTGTGAACAGGAACAATTCCTCTTTTTGATTCCAGAGTTTCTTTGAACTCTAAACTTTTGTGTGATTATGAACTCAATTTGTTGAGAAAACACTCTGAGGCAGACATGGTGTTTGTTGCTGAAGATGAAAGATGAACAAAATATGTTCTCTATTTACAAGTTTGGAGGAAGCAGACACACAGAGAGATATCCAAGCCTTTAAAAATATTTTTCTATATATTTATTCAAACTTCCTATGTGTATTGCTTTTCCAAATCTGCGGATAAAAGCAAGATGTTTTCTTTTAAAAGATTAATTATATCTATATAATATAAATAATTATATTCTTCTCTTTATATCTTTATATATATAAAGTCTTCTCTTTATATCTTTCAGATAAGAAGAGCATTTATGAGGGTTTAAAAGTTTGTGCAAAAATTTGTACAGTAGGTATCCGATAAAACAAAGAATATGTAGGATTACTACTTCTGATTGAATTCTTGGAGCTCTTGATGAATACTTACTGGTCCTGGAGTTGTAAATTTTTTATTTTTTCAAACTGAGCAATATAGTCTCGACATGTTAGCTTGAATGCCTCTTACTCCATAAATTACAACACAATAGCCTCATCAAACAAATTTGCTTTAAGATGGTTATAAATAAAATAGTATTTTGAGGAGGAGGATTAAATTTCTTCAAACTTAAGGAATTTATGTTAATGGAGACTTTTTGAGTGCAGATTCGGGGTCAGGGTAGTCAAAGATGTGAAGGGAAAGGCTACATTCTTTTAAAGTAGTGACCAGGAACACCTGCAGAAGTGAGGCTAACTTGGTTCCTTCTGGCTTATTCTGGTCGGTGGGGAGCTTGTTGAATGATGAATGTCTTTTTGAGTAGTTGAAACAAATCAGGTGGAATAGGTCTTATACTTCACTTCAATGAAAAGATTAAATAGAGAAACTCTAGAATCAGTGAAACTTCACCTGTGCTTACAAATGTTTTTAAGGGCTATTCAGGTTAGACACTAGGGGTGGGGTAGATGTTCTGAACTCAATGAAATGACCTGAAAATTTCCTAACTCACACACCTGCCTGTGTTATGTTTGGAGCTACCTGTGTGGCTAAATATAATGAAAAATCTGGGAGGAAGAAGATACTCAGCCCTATTCCCCTTGCAGATAGTGGCTTTTCTCTTGAATATCCAGAAGCTAAGCCACTCTACTACCTATCAGGACCCTGGACTACTACCTGCAAGTTTTATATTGCTTGAGGTCTATTATTACCCTCCTCCCCATTTCCTCTGCTAAAACATTTCTGAGATCTTTATGTAAATGAGTGGAGGAGTGATGATTCACTTTATACACATTCAGCTTACAGAACACATTTCCCAAAATCCAACCTCTTTATGGTCTCATCTGTGCTGTTCAAGACACTTGCTGGAAGGGGATGGATTTTTCAGGAGTATGTTTTCTCTTGGGAAACCATTTGTCATTGGGTACTGGGCTGGGTGGGTCAATATAATGACCACCCTGAGTTCCTGTCTTGAAATGAATAGTCAAAGTCTTAATATACACAATGTTGCTAACTTTGCTTGTTAAAGAACAGATAATGTTATTTCTGCATGATTTTTCAAGGGCTCAGGCATCTGATAACTGTCATTCATCAACTCCTCAGCAGATGAGAAACACTTCAATCTCCCACCACAGATTTGATTTCTACGTTATTCAATGCCTAAAATCTCTTTGAAATCAAAATTGTTCAAACAATTCCCTTTTTTTATGCTTCTTACAATTTTTTGCCCACAGGCAATAATTTGGGGTCAGGGTAATAAGAAAATTATACAGTAAATGCAGTAATCAGAAAATCCAAATTTCTTTGAGTATTTTTTCATTGATATATAATTCATGTACCACAAAATCCACCTTATAATCACATACCCATTACAATCACTCTCTATTTCCTGCCCTCTCAATTGTGTCAACTACCAATGTAGATTCTGTCTCAATGAAACTAAATTAATGTTATATCTATAATTTTGAAAGAAAAACAGCTGAAAAATGCTGAAATCAGTTTCTGGTTAAGTTCTTATGCATGGAAATATTTTCGATAAAGAAATATGGTTATTAGCTATTCCTGATAGTAAAAATGAATTTATGTGTCAAAATCTGTAAGAAGAATTATGATAAGGTGGTATGCTTATGACAGAGAGGATGAACTCATTTATATTACAATTCTTGCTATTTTTTGGTCAGTTTATGGAATAATATACTAAAATTTTGTCAGTTTGGATTCACTTAATTGAGGGTCTTTTCTAATGTAAAATGATTGAGTATAGCTAAACATCACTTACAAACTTAAAATGTTTACCAAGTTTAAGCAAAATAACAGGAATATAGATTATTAATGGGAAGAAACGATTTTGGCATTTTTAGAAGAATCATGTACATTTTAGTAACGATTGTGCTCATTTAAAATATCCCATCGCTCTCTTTTTTAAAAAGAGACTAGGTCTCATATTACCCAAGGTTGTCTTGAACCCACAGACTCAAGTGATTCCCTAGCCTCAGTCTCCCAGGTACTCATTGACCTAAGCATAGACCATCAATGAACACATAAAAGCAGATGGAGGCAAAGTCACCTCTATCAACTCAGTATTTTCCCCAGATCAACAAAAGCTGATTGGAGCTTGATTTAAGCTAGTACCTTAAAGAGGGAAAAATGTCCTTCATTGTGGAACGTGGAAGTAGGTAGAGAGATGGAGCTTCAGATAAGAGGAACACCTCCTATCTCTCTAGCCCTCTCTGGCACACTAGAGGGTAGTTGATAGCCAGTCTCTCACCTGTGATACAGCTTCCTAACCTCTTTGGAATGTCCCAAGAGACATATGACCTATTATGTCATTGTGTTGCCCACAAAGGTAAATTCTTCTGTTATTGTGCATCCCTGCATCCTCCCTGCTGCATGCTTTGCTATTTATTTATCACATCATTGTAACATTTCCTTTCTAGGGTATATAAGGGGTTTCTCAACTTCATTAAAGTTGGACCTGGACATGCTTCCCAGGATCCCAGTTCTGTGGGCTAGCCTCACAGATCGCTATCAATCTCTTCCGTCTCAATTTCTTCTTCATTCCACATGTGACTCCTAACATTTCAGAATAAGGGATGGTTGGCCATTAAAGCAATGAAGCTAGAAATTCTCAGAGCCCAATGTTGGAAGTATCAGTCAAGTCCTGTCTAGAGGTTGTCTAAGTCCAAGGACATAAACTATCCTATATTTGTAGAGGTGGATGAACAGATCTTGAAGCTATTCTGAGCCATAAAATCAAGGTCTGATTTCACACTCACCAGCAGCCTTTTATTCTTATTAAAATTTTGATTTCCTTGCATATATTATCTATAAGGGGATGACATCTTGGCTGATATATTTCTTATTATTAACTTTAACTATTTCATATTGTAAATAAACTTGAACTTATACCTCTTTGTGGGGTCACCTACCATCCCATGGTCTTCTGAGCTCTAGATGGTATTTGTAACATCAACTTTCTGTGTTGACAGGGCAGAGGGCCAAACCATGGAAACTGACCACCATCTTATCACCTAAAGTGACTTTAAGGGATTCCCATCATATTTGAACATTTCTTGAAAATGATCAAGCTTATTTAGCAAAAGATATTTACTCACCAAATCTCATTTCATTTTAATTTTTATTTCCTTCTCAAGATAGGCAAATATTTTTACTCCCATTTGCAGGTAGAAAAGCTGAGAAAGCAATATTTTCCAATGCCAGTTAATTAAATTTCCTGGTTTATAGTGCTTGATCATAGGGATTATATGTACTTTTTAAATTTCAGTTTTCTCAAGTTTCTGAAAAGGATTCTTGGTATTGAATTACAGCTAATCATTCAAAAGGATAAATCCAGGTTAGTATTTTGGGTCTAATTTAAATAGAATTATATTCATAATTTTCTGTGTTTAAACTTCTGGTTTAATTTTGATCCCCCAAAATAAACATTTAGTGTGTGGCTTTTGTTGGGGTCCTGTTGGAAATTCTTCTGAAACATTCAGTATCGGGTTTGCTTTTTCACATCAACAATCATAAATGCCTCCAAGTTCAGACTCCATAGTCTTTCTTTTGGAATGAGCCAAATGAAATAATTCAAAAAATGGAGGAAAAATATGTAAGAAGTTCAGTATTAATTACAATATGAAAATTATTGTATATAAATACATTTTTAGAATTTTCCTTTCATGTTATAATATTTATGCCAATGAATATTTTCTATCACAATAATAAAACTGTCAAATAAAATCACAAGATGATGAGAGTGTTATTAAGGTCATAATTAACTTTATTTGGGTAATTTTGGAGTAATATTTTCTTTACATTAGAGTGGTTTGATTTAGGCCACATTCTTCTAGAATAAACATTCAGTTCTTATATTTTTTCAAATTAGATTTTAGCTCATAAAGGACTTTTTTGTATATAAAAATTTCTATATAATCCTCATGGTAACCGCAAGGAAAAAATTCTAGAATAAGCAGGATAATAAATAATGAAGACACTGAGTTAACCACCAGGGAAAGTCCTTCAAGTGAAAAAGTAGAGAAACAAATGGAAAAATAAACAGGAAAAAAAGTCATAAGTAGTAGAATGACAGTGGATAAGCCTTATATACCAGTCATTATGCTTTTTTGTGAGTGATCTGAATTTAAGTGATTAAAAGGCTCAGATTGACAATTGGGTCAAAAATAATCAGTCATTTATAATTAGATTAAGATAAATATAAAATCTAAACTCTGTCAACTAAAATCTAATTTGGAAAAAAAAAGAACTGGATGTTTATTCTAGAACCTAAAGACAAACCTTAAAACCTAAAGAAAACTTTTAAAGTGAAAGGTTGGAACAAGGTACTTGAAGCCAATGACACAGACAGAAAAGCAGGAACTGCTTCTCTCATATCTTATAAATTAGACTTCAAGCCAAGAAAGGTAGCCAGGGACAAAGATGGGCACTACATAATAATAAAGAGAAAATTCATCAAGAAGATCTTCCAAAAATGTTTAAAAATTTTATTAATCTATGGATATAATTTTTTCCTTTATTTTAATAATTAAAAAAATTATATATATATTTGCATCATTGTCTACCCTGAGGTTTTCTTACTACCTTATCACCTGTGAACCATCTTAATCTCTTGTGCCCATTCCTCCCCCAATTTTGCCCTCTACCCTTCTTGCTCTATGCTTTAGTTCTGTTGACAGTTTTAAATTTTTCTTGTCCAGTTGTTTGTTTGTATTCCCTATATCTCTTATATAATAAGTAAGACTATCTGTATTTCTCTTTTTTCTTTCTGGCTTATTTCTGCTAACATGATTCCTTCTAGCTCCATTCATGTTGCCACGAATGACATAAGTTTTTCTTTTTTGATTGAAGAATATATGAATATAAATTTTAAGTCAAAGTTTACTTTTTTAAATTCTGTGTTTGTCAGTTTACATTTGAGGTCTGAAGACAGTCTCGATTTTTCTAAACAAGAATAATAAAGTCCTAACTTTGGAAAGATTTTCCTAGAAAGTCAGATTAAATTCCTAATATTTCTGACATTTTATCTTTACACTTGATGCTATGGGTAGGTTTAACTTTTGACATTCCAAGAAAAGATTTCCAATATTCCTGCAGTTGTACAACTTTATTATTATTATTATTATTATTATTATAAAGTTTATTCCGGTTGACAATTTAGGCCATAGACATGTACATGAAAATTCCATAAAAGGGATGAGTATGTGGGGGCTTAGGAGGGGTCGAGATGGGAGGGAGTGGTCAGGGAGGGAAGGTGTGTGGGTGGTCCCCAGAGAATACAAAGATGCGAAACACATATATAAAAAACAAATAAATTAAGAAAAAAAAGGAATCAGTACAATTTCTATGCTGGGGAGAAGCAGCTCTCCTGCCTGCCTGGCACTATGCAGATGGATCTCTTTTTCTTTCTCCATTCCCTAATAACCCTGTCCTTTTTTTCCTCTTTTTAAAAAAATTTAATTTAAAATTTTTAAAACTTGCATATGTATGTATTTTATATTCATATTACACTATTCCATTATTGTGTACCTGGGGTTTTCCCACTTCACTAACATTTGTTAACCTTCCTGACCTTTTGTGCTCTTCACCTTCCCCACCTTCTTCCCCCTCCTCCTCTCTTGCTTCATGATTCTGTCCCATTGGTTGTTTTCATTTTTTCTCATTTGTTTGTTTGTTTTTCCCTATATCCATCATATAAGTGAGACCATCCTGTACTTCTCTTTTTCTTTTTGACTTATATCTGCTAATATGAGTCTTTCTAGTTCCATCCAGTTTGCTGCAAATGACATGTGTTTGTTCTCCTTGATGGATGTGTAGTATTCCATTGCATATATGTACCACATTTTTTTTAGCCAACAGTTGGACAACTTGATATTTCCAGTGAGCTGGTTCTCAAGTTTAAATATACATCAAAATCCCCTTGATGGCTTTCAAAAACATAGATTGCAGACCTCATCCCAGAATTCCTGCTTCAGAAAGTCTGGGATTAGCCCTGAGAATCTGCAATTCTAGTAAATTCCATCTGATGGCAAGTTCCCTAGTGGGCTAGCAGTTAGGATTTGGTGCTCTCAGATGATGGCAATTGCACAGGTCTAGGGACCACACTTTAAGAAACACAGCTCTGAATTAATACTTGTACGACCATAAGGAAGGCTGTAGAAAAATGGACCTGCTATTGATTGCAGCACTCTTACTAACTGCAGAGTATTAGACACTTTAATAATTATTAGTAAGTGAATGGCCAAAGAAACTGTGGTAATAGTCCTACTATGGCTTATTAAACAGCAGGTAAAAAGAGAGGTAGCTATGGATGTGTCATTGTGGGATGATTAAGATAGCTGTGGGATCAGATTGTCTTTGAAAATAACTCTTCCACTTTGAAGAAAATGGGCATTTTACATAATGAATTTAATTTAATATGTTACAGTCATTTTACTTGTAAGATAACTTTTTGAAGGGATTGCCTTTAGCTATGCTCTTAATTTAAAGTGAATCTGTACTTGTTGTGTTAATTAGAACCAGATCAGTGAAGATGGTCAGAAGGCAAATCATCAGTAGGTCAAGGGTGACACTTTCTACTATAAATATTCTGATAAATGTGGATTTTTATTTTATCAAGGCTTCATGATCTGAAGATCATAAGTCAAACTCTTTGACTTTATTAAAGTCCTTTGCCTTTCATAACAGACTAATAATTCAAAATGTATGCTGTTAAAATGCAAAATAATTACAGATTTATGTGACCTTTGTGATAACTGAAATTTAAATATTTACTAACCTTTCCTCTTGCCTATTAAAACAAAAGATAATTATTAATTCATTGCACTACATTCAGCAAGCTCTTTCAGTGAAAGTCTCCTGCTGCTGAAGCTGATAGCTTCCTGTCTCAATTTTGGTGAAGGGCAATTTAAAATATTTGGGGCTGTGATTTTTAAAGTTACATTGACCAAGAACTGTGTGACTGTGGAAGCATGTTTCTTTGCTTTTGCACTTTCAGTTTTTTCATCCATGAAATAATAATAATAGCCACATCAAGATTAGATAAGTTATATAATGTGTGTTGGTGTTTGGAACATTATTTGGTACCTGGCTGTCCCTGTTATATAATGGATGAGCCCTCTGAGGCAAAACAAGTGACAAAATTAAGTTGTAGAAGAGTGTATACAAAGTAGCACTATTTATGTAAAAATTGCTCAGTGCAATTCAGCATACTTTTTTGTGTGCATATGTACACATGCAAACACGGAACACAAGATCTGGAAGAATATATTCCAACTGATGCCATACTTCTGGATAGAGGCTGAAGGAACTAACTTAATTGGGGATGTGGTCAAAGGGGAACTGTAGTTTTCTCAATGTTGTTTTTATATTCACAAGATGGGCTTATTGAGTAATACTTTCATCGTTAAAAATTACTAAGACAATTTGTCTTTTAGAGAAAGTCACTTAATGAACTGATAAAGATTATAAAAATGTTTTAAGTCACAAGTAAAAAAAGTAAAAGATTATTACATAAGAAAATGCTCTTGCCTTAAACTGAGATTTTCTTTTTAAAATGCTGGGCAATTATTCTAGACTGCTGTTAACATTTCAGTTACTTATTCAAACTATTGATGAAAAATATCAATCTGGTCTTAAATATATTCTTAGACTTCTGTGTTTTTCCCCTCTAAAGGTGTTTTTTACTCTTTTAAATTTTAAAGTGTATTTTCCATTCACCAGGTAAGTTGTTTGTTTCTAGTCATTTGATAGAAATAACAAAGTGTTATTTTCCTTCTTGTACTGAATTTATTCACAGCCAAGATCAATCTGCATAAATCAACACTGTCTCTGGCAATTTTTAAATAGTTTAATTTGTTAAATTATGAAAGTTACTCTTGATCTGTTAGTTCCACTAATAAATTTTGCATCAATCAGTTTCCCTCTTGTTGATTAATATTTAAGATAAATTAGAAAATCTCAGCTAAAGACCACAGAGCTGCACTAAAATACTATGCTCTTTCATCTCTCTCCAGGCAGGAGAACAAATTTTGTGCTGATGGGAATATTATATGTCTGAGAATTACATTAGGAATAGAACATTGAATAGTCAAATGGTTTATGGGAACTGCTAAGAGTTGGCAAGGTTACTCATAGGTGGGGGAACTTTAAAATAGTTGACTGTCAAGTGTCAGTTTGCATCAGAGTCACCAAACTCTTTAAAATATAGATTACTGAATCCACTCTCAAACAGAAGAGTCAGGAGGACTCTGATGCCAGGGAACATGCTGAGAAATATTCTCAGACTGCCGAGCACAAGGCCCAGGAGCTCCCCTGGTCCCAAGCCTACACTTTTTCTTTGTCATCCACCCAGAGATTAGGAAACAAAAGGCTGCCATGCTAGGGGAAGGGAGTCAGGCTACCTAGGTACTGAGCAGGTGGGGTAGCACACCAACTCAGTGCTTACCCCCACGATCATGATGCTGACTAAGGAGAGAACAGGGCAGGGGAATAGCAAGTCCTTATTAAAGCAGCAGGAGAGGAGATACAGGTGGCAGCAGCTGTTTAGGACATGTGAGGCCAGGGTTTGGGGAGAGAAGAAGATTGGGCAATTCTCTGGGTAGCCTCTGGAGCCTCCTTGGGCAGCCTTAGACTCTCTGGCTGGGCAGCAACAGCAGTAACAGCAACAGAAAGGCCAGTGGCAGCAGTCAGTAGTAGTCCCTGGCCACTTGCACTCTGGAAGTAGTAGTGTTCCCCATCTCAGTTCCCAGTCAGTACCTAGTGCCCCCACCTTCCCCGGGGGCCCTACTAGCTTTTATAGGATTTATAGACAAGGTCAGGACAGGGCCAAACTATATGTCAATGTTACATTATGGTTTACAGCTTCCTGCACACACAGACTACACCTCAAGGTCACATGTTATGTACTAGGCTACCTGTGCTAGAAAGTCACGGTGAAAAACAGTCTGAGCAACACTCTTTCTTCATGAACCCAGTGGGTTATTCAGATGTCTCCAGGTTAAGAATCTTTGTGGATCTCTGGAAAATGAACTAAAGAACAAGACTAGACATCCTATAGGCTGACTCTTCAATTTCTTTCTTGCATTTCTTTCTTGCATTCTCACACTAAGCATGGGATGTCTGTTAGGATTTCCCTCTATGTACTCAATGAGATGACCTTTTTCCATTTTCCCCCTTTTACCTGACCCACATTCTTCTGGGTGACAGTTACTTTATAATTTAATCTGTCCTAGATACCAAATCTGCATTCTGAGTGTGCTGGACAGAATAGGATGTCCATGTCCTAATCTCTGGAACCTGCAAATACTTACACTGTGTAGCAGAGGGGAATTAAGGTTGCAGATGGAATTAAGGTTGCTAATCAACCTACTTAAGGATAAGGAGATTGTCCTTAATTATCCATGTGGGCCTATTGTAATGACAAGTAATCTTAAGGTAGAAGAGGGAACTAGAAGTGATCAGAGTAATGCAAGAAGGTTTCAAACTTCTCTTGCTGGTCCTGAAGAGGGAGACAGGGAAATACATGTCAAACAATGTCATACCCACTGTCTCATGGAGGAATGGGAAGAATCCATGTGGCCTAAGGCGAATAAAGCTAATTTATCCTGAATTTTAACATAGGGAAAGGTCAGAGTTTCTATGGACCACCAGTCATCCAAGTGAGAAGGTTGAGATGAAGGAATGGCCTTCGAACATCTCCCTCTTCCTTCTTCTTTTCCTCTTTTTTTTTTTTTTAAAGATACTTGCAATCTTAAAAAAAAATAGCAGCTTTCTGAAGCCGACACTGCAAAGTAGTATATTTTCTCAGTGGGGGGAAAAAGACTGCCTTGTGCTTATCCCCTTAGCTTCTAGAACACAGCCAGTTGAAGGGTGGATATACAGTATTGAAGGAGGAGGAAAGTAAAGGACTCTCCAGTTTCTCACAGCTTACTTTCAGAGAGAATAGGAAGAGAATGTGTCCAGAAGAGATGGGAGGAGCTCTTTATAAAATTTCTTCTGGGAGACAGACTAGCATGCAAGTTTTCATTTTACAAGGAAGCTCTGCTAGGCCAATTTTGAATTCCTGAAGATTTTAATAATTAGTTTAATGACCATCCAGTCTATTGGGATTGCCTCATAGTTTGCTTTGCGGGGCTTGAGGGGAGGCTCTACCCATCACTGGGTTGTACCCCAGTGGCATATAGGATTATATAATTTTCAGAAGGTGCAGAATGTATTAAGGAACTGATTCCTTTTCCTAATTCAAATGGGGGCAGGACTGAGAATCTGAGCCCCCACCATTCCTGTCCATCGTAACTGGACCTCCATGGATTGATGTGGGCATAATCCCTACCACAGAGTTGGGGCAGGGTGAGGCTACCTTTTCTGATGTGATGGCCATGTAGTTCTTGTCCTTTCCCTATCATCCCAGCAAAGTACCCATTGCTCTAGTCACTTGTCATCTGGGACTTTTGGTAACTTGACAATTTTCTCCTAGTTCTATACAAAATTTTCTTCTCTTTGGAGTACTTTGCAATATGAAAACAAAGTCACAGATTCAAAGAATTTTGAAGCATCAATAGAGTTTTTTAAAACATGAGGTTTGGCTTATATGGTCCTGAGCCCGGATTCCAACTATACAACCTTAAGCAAGTCCTATAACCATTTTTGATCTATTTTTTCCTCTGGTTATTTCCTGAAAGATATTTATTGAACACCTACCCTGGGCTAGACATTGAGTATTCAGGTCTCTGCTCTCAGAACTTACAGGTTCCTGGAGGAATGTTAGATGTTAGACACTCACACTAATTATTATGTAAGACTCTGATAAGTGCTGCTGAGGAAACCTATAGGGAGGGATAAGAGTATGAAACAGGGAAATTGAACTAATTTGGTGAGGACTGAGAATTAAATAATAGAAAGTCATTAACCTGGTAAATGTATGGAAGCATTCCACTGGGGAGTGCAGCATGAACAAAGGTCCTGGGGCAGAAGTCCATGAGAGAAGGCCAGTGCAGTTGGACGTGAAGTCATGTGTAGGAGGAGCATATTGGGAGAGAAGACTGAGATTGGGGTAGGTGGGTATCCCATTTATGGGTATGATGAAAATCTTACACTCTTATTCAAGAACACAAAAATGCTTTTTAATAGATAAGGAACATGACCAAATTTAGTTTTAATATTTAAAGTAAAGGGACCAACTGATATTAAGAGTCCAGAGTAGAGGAACACCAAAATGATGAAAACAGGAAAAGACTCAAGAAGTGTGAGTTCTTTGTGATTTCACAGAACAACCAGTTCATTTTAGGACTTGCTTCTCTGTACCTTTTTAATCGGTGGCTCTGCTTTGCTCTCTGCAATGCAGCTTGCCAGGATTTTTCTTTTCTTCTCTGGATGTCCTCAGTGTTCTACTGGGACTCTATACCCCATCTGTATGTTAATGAATTATTAAAAATACTTTGTTTTCCAAGAGGTGGTATTTGGTCTTGATGCAAATTCTTGTGGAGTACAAGGAGGCCAGAGCAGTGCTAAAGGTGCATTAACTGTGTGCCAGGGCCCAGCCTGAGTGATAACAGCCTGTAAATCATGTCTGCCTCTGGATGGGAGACAGAGGCAGTTGCCTCACCTTCCCAGTGCCTCCTGGTGGGCCAGGATCAGCACTGGGGCTCTCTGCCAGCATTGTACCCCTGGACCTCTGAGTGATGAGGGAGCCCCACTCTTCTATCTTTCCCAGGATTATGAGCAAGGCCAGCAGTGTTCATCTGGGGCCTGATTTCACTTATGCACTCATTCAAGGTGGACCAGGAGTATTGAGGAGACTGAGCTCACCTAGGAGCTGGAGGGTGGGGGCGCGGGCCATCTTCTTGGTAGCCACCCAAACACCTCCCACTACCCTCTGTTTCCATGCCAATGGCTCCTTGATTTTTTCTGCTGTGGATTTTCTGTCTACCAACAAGGAGAACTGCTCATGGAATTTAGAAGAGGATGAAACTCCCAACTACCTCTAGGATTCAATATTTGTCCTGCCAGTGTATTTGATCCTTTTTTAAAAATATTTTTACTTCCTGTTTAAGGTTGCTGGCAGGATTATTCAAAGTCTATTAATTCTGTTTCTGTTTATCATTCTTCATAACTACACATTTTTAAGCATTCCTAGATTGAGATCAGCAGAATTATGAATAAAAAGGATAAAGCAGAGAGACCTGAAAAAAATCAAGAAATGTTTGGGGTAAGGATTTTGTTATCAAATTGTGACTACTTCATACTGCATTCCCTTGAAAATTAAACAAGCACATTATTAACAGTGAAAAGACACCAATAAGTCCAGAAAGTTATTTTTTTTTACAATGTATTACCCATGTTTCCAAATTGCTGAAGGCTAAACTGTTTTAATTTTCTTTTGATGGAATGCTTACTTCCTATAGAACACATTTTGAGAATTGATTACCTGGTGAAGAGGTTAGAGGAATAGCTTGAGGAATTGAGAAAGAAAAGAGGTATTTAGGGTAAAAATTTCTGAAAGGTGGGTCTCCTGAAGAGGGAAGAAACCAAAAATACACATGTCATCTTGGAGGGCTCCTTGGAGGGTGGATGCAGAAACTGCTATCATGTGGCATCTGAGTGAGACCCAAAAGACTAGTCCTTTGTGGGCAGTGTTCTTATGATTGAGCAAGGTCAGTTGTTTCCACTACAGATGCCAAGGGCTTCTTCATGTGCTGATGCCTTTTCTTTGCAGATACCACTAACTCAACCCTCAGTTTTCTCAGAAAGAAAAGAAGATCCATTTTAAAAAAAAAAAAGTTAACAATTATATAACCCTTACTGAGTGCCATGTTAACTTTTAGCTAATATATGTAATCCTACGAGATAACTATTGCTAGTATTCCCATTTTACAGATAAGGAAACTGAGACTCAGAGAAGTAAAGCAATTTGTCTAAGGCAGACTTACCCCAGAGGCCTGGGAATACTCTTGTCTACAAGAAATCCCTCAGGTACTCCTGCTCACAGACTGCTTTTCCCAAAGTTTCAAACAGGAGTCTCTGAGGCCCCTCTTTAAAGATAGATTCGCTCAGTTCATTTTTTTTGAGACAGGGGTTGCCCAGGAGTATCCAAAGCCTCAGTCTGAAAACCTGGAATAATTATTAATGTGAACACCATGGCAATTGTGACTAATGTTTATGGAGTACCTTGTTCAACCATAAATTGTATTACATTCTTAATAACAAATCCCTATAACAGATAAACAAGGCATGTAATGTTATCACCTCCATTTTTCAGAGAAAGGAAATGAGACTTGAGAAAGATAAGTTCCTTGTCCAAGTTTATGGTAGTTGGGAGAGTGACCCTGAACCCGATGTGCAGGATCCTCAGGTAGTGCTGCTGACACTTTCTGCCACAAAGGTGTTCACATTCATCATGGCGGAGTGGTGGTGAGGTCCTGGGAAGAGGGTTCTCTTCAATAGAGCATACGCTTTGCAGTGAATCACTACTGTATTGGTTGGCAGTCTGGTGAGAGCAGTCCTTGTGGGACTTGGGAGCAATACTTAACCTCCTGAGATCTCAGTTCCCTCTTTTGTAATGTTACCTTTACTGTATTTCTCAAGGGGTATTCCCTGCAGGTGTTTCTTAGGAATAGTTGTGGACTTGTATGTCTACGTAAGTAAAACTAGACCCCCACTCCTTCAACTCTTTCCTCTCTGTTCTAGACGTCTCTGCTACTGCCTCTGGTCGGGGTAGAGGTTGTCAGGGTGTTGGTCTCCTGTGTGCTATGTATTTCTGCATGATCTCACCTGCCTTTGTAGATGATATGGAAATGATGAAATGAGGAAAAAGGAGAAAGAATAGTCACTTTGAACACAGGTACCCCCTCTCTGGACTTCGATATCCAAACTTCCTTTAAGGGTCTTAGAAACCTGCACCACCATCACACCACAGGTCAATTTCAGCAGGGGTGGAGAGAAAAAAGAGTTCAGGAATTAATGATTCTTCATTTTCTGGAACTTTCACTGGTCCCTAAAACCCAGAAAATGGGATTCTTTTAGGGTTTTTGGTTTGTCTACCTATTCCATAGTTCCTCAGTTCAACCAGCTTGTAAGTTAAAATCAGATAAAAGAAACTAGGGAAGTCACTGCAAAGTTCATCCTTCTTTCAGTTCTGATTCCTTCCTCAATACGCCTGTTTCTGCTTACTTTACAGAGTTCTGAGTCAGCAGCTTTTTGTATTTGTCCATTGTTTTGTTGTAATCAGTGGGAGACTTGGGCTGTGTAGTGACTTATTCCATCTTGGAGATCAATGAAGTCTTGGCTGAAGGATGCAATGAACACTAAGAAACATAATAGCATCACTGGTGTAGAATAATAACAAGCTAGAAGCCATTGTCTCAAAATTCCAAAAACATTTATACAGGGTAAGTCTATAATAGATTGAAATGATTTTGAGGTTGTAAAGGTACATAAACTTTTTTTTTATAGGGTTATTGGCAATTTGTATAATGATCTAAAACTGCATAAATTTTGAGTGAGCAACATTTTTCCTAGGAATTTAGCTTAATGTGTCAAATTCATAATGACATATTCACTTGTAAAGATACTTATATTTTATCATTCATAACAAAAAAATCAAAAGGATGTAAATATGATGTAAGAGGAAATATATTTTGGGATAACTGTAAAATTTAAGGTTATATGGTAATTAGAAATAATGGTCCAGCCGAGTGTCTATTGATATGGGAGTGTTATATTAATAAATAGACTAAGAAGTGTTATGTATAAAATCATATATTTTAAAAGAAATATGTATGTACATACTAGGCCACAAGGCAAACATGAATAAATATACAAAGATTAAAATAATACCAGCTTTTTTTTCAGACCATAAGGGTATCAAATTAGAAATCAATAATGAAAAGAAAGAAAGAAGAACGTCCAACTTATGGAGACTGAACAACTTGCTAATAAAGGAAGAATGGGTAATTGAAGAAATTAAAGATGAAATAAAAACTTACTTTGAAACAAATGACAAAGAAGACACAGTATTCCAAAACGTTTGGGATGCAGCAAAAGCATATCTAAGAGAATGACTCATAGCAATACAGGCCCATATCAAAAACCAAGAAAATAACCAAAAAACAACCTAATCTACCAATTTGAAAAACTAGAAAAAGAGCAACAAAAAACCCAAAACCCAGCAGAAGACAAGAAATAACAAAAATAAAAGAAGAAATAAATAATCTAGAAGCCAAAAAGACTATCCAGAAGATCAACAAAACCAAAAGCTGGTTCTTTGAAAAAATAAATGAAATTGACAAGCCCCTTGCAAAACTCACAAAGGAACGAAGAGAGAGAATTCAAATAAACAGAATCACAAATGAAAGAGGAGAAATTGCAATAGACACAAAAGAAATCCAAAGGATAATAAGAGATTACTATGAACAACTATATGGAAAAAAATACAGCAACCTGGATGAGATGGATAGATTCTTAGAAAGATACAACTCCCCAAAATTAAACAAGGAAGATATAGAGAATTTAAATAAACCAATCACAAGCAGTGAAATTGAAGCAGTCATCAAAACTCTACCCAAAAACAAGAGCCCAGGACCAGAAGGCTTTACAAACGAATTCTACCAGACATTCAAAGATGATATAATACCTGCACTACTAAAGCTCTTTCAAAAAACTGAGAAAGAAGGAAAACTGCCAAACACATTCTATGAAGCAAACATCACACTCATACCAAAACCAAATAAGGACAGCTCCAAGAAAGAAAACTATAGGCCAATTTCCTTAATGAGCACAGATGCAAAAATTTTAAACAAAATCCTGGCAAACCGAATCCAACAATGCATAAAAAGCATTATTCACCATGACCAAGTGGAATTTATCCCAGGGGCACAAGGATGGTTCAACATCCGGAAATCAATTAACATAATACACCACATCAACAAAGAGAAAAACAAAAACCACATGATAATATCAATAGATGCAGAGAAAGCATTCGACAAAGTCCAGCATTCATTTATGATAAAAGCCCTTGAAAAATCAGGGATTAAAGGAACATACCTCAACATAATAAAAGCCATCTATGACAAATCTATGCCAAACATCATCCTAAATGGGGAAAAACTAAAAGCATTCCAGTTGAGATCCGGAACCAGGCAAGGATGTCCACTCTCCCCATTACTCTTTAACATTGTACTGGAAGTTCTAGCTAGTGCAATAAGGCAAGAGAACGGCATAAAATGAAAGAAAGAAAGGCATAGATGACCCCAAAAAATCCACAGAAAGATTGCTTGAAATAACAAACCAGTTCAGTAAAGTACCTGGATACAAAATCAACACACAGAAGTTGGTAGCTTTCCTATATGCAAAAAGTCGAATAGAAGAAGAAGAAATTCGAAAACCCATCCCATTTACCATTGCACCCCCCCAAAAAAAATACTTGGGAATAAACCTAACAAAAAACATGAAAGAACTCTACAAAGAAAATTTTAGAACACTGCTAAAAGAGATAGAACAAGATATAAGGAAATGGAAAGATATTCCCTGCTCATGGATTGGAAGGATAAATATAATCAAAATGGCCATCTTACCAAAGGCAATCTATAGATTCAATACAATCCCAATAAAAATCCCAATGATATTTTTTAAAGGGATAGAACAAAAATTAATGAAATTCATATGGTATAACAAAAGGCCTCGAATATCAAAAAACCTCCTGACCAGAAAAAAAAGAGAACGGAGGTATTACAATTCCAAACTTCAAACTATACTACAAAGCCATAATAATTAAAAAAGCTTGGTACTGGTACAAAAACAGACAATCAGACCAATGGAACAGAATTGAGTGCCCTGAAATAAAACCACACAACTAATCTTTGACAAAGGAGTGAAAAACTTATGTTGGAACAAAGATAGCCTCTTCAATAAATGGTGCTGGGAAAATTGGACTAAGACATGCAAAAAAATGAACGAAGACAACTCCCTCACACCATGTACAAAAATAACTCAAAATCGATAAAAGATTTAGAGGTTAGACCTGAAACCATAATATGCATGGAGGAAAACTTGGGTAAAACCCTCCAGGAATTACAATTGAGAAATCCCTTTCTGGAAGCATCTACAGATGGCAAAAAATGAAGGAAAACATAAACAGATGTGACTATATCAAACTAAAAAGTTTCTGTACAGCAAAAGAAACAAGAGAAAAAACTAAAAGAAGCCCAACCGAATGGGAAAAAATTTTTGCCCAACACAATAGTGATAAGGATTTAATAACAAAGATCCACAAAGAACTCACACAACAAAACAAAAGCAAAATAAAAAGCCCAATCAAAAAATGGGGAGAAGAACTAAAAAGACACTTCTCCGAAGAGGAAATACAAATGGCCAACAGACACATGAAAAATTGCTCAATGTCACCAGCAATAAGGGAAATGCAAATCAAAACCACATTGAGATACCACCTTACACCACTAAGAATGACCCACATCCAAAAAGCAGGCAACAACAACTGCTGGCGAGGATGTGGAGAAAAAGGAACACTCTTACACTGCTGGTGGGATTGTAAACTGGTCCAACCTCTATGGAAAGCTGTGTGGAGGACCCTCAAATTAATGAAAATGTAACTACCATTTGACCCAGCAATTGCTCTCTTGGGAATCTACCCAAAAGAGACCTCAATGTGGGTACAAAAGGACACCTGTGCTCGAATGTTTACCGCAGCACTATTTATAATTGCAAAGACATGGAAGCAACCTAAGTGCCCCAAAACATATGACTGGATAAAAAAAATGTGGTATATATACATGATGGACTATTACTCATCAATTAAGAATGACAAATTTGACGACTTTATGACAACATGGATGTACTTAGAAGGAATCATACTAGCAGAAGCAAGCCAAAAAGAGAAAGACAGAGGTCAAATGGTTTCACTAATATATGGGACATAATGAAAAAAAAGTAAACAAAAGCCATGAGGAAAAGACAGAACTAGCTAAGCATCAAGCTGAAGCACACAACTATGGGCAGGAGGGAAAGGGGGGATGGGAAAACCCTGGGATTGCAAGGATGTGAAATTTATATATAAATAAATTTATAAAAGAGAAATATGTATGTACACACATATACATAATGTCTAAAAATTTAGCCATCTTAGTGAATAAGATTTTCATTTAAGCTTAATCATTTTTTACTCAGTGTACTTTTCCATTTTTCTTTTGTGTATGCCATGTACGCAAACTGTTATAACACTGTCTGATACTGCTTACTAAATCTCCATGTACTTTTCAACATTTGCCTCCTTTGTCTGTTTGGGGCATAAGACAATGTCCTGGTGGTGATGAGATTTAAACTTTTCCCAGGCTTGGCTCCAAAATGGATGTGTGAGGTCTTCTTGCTTTCTTTTTTCTTCATGTGGTGACTTTGGGGATCACAAATGGATGACTCTGGATGGGTTAACTACAAGATTGAGGAGAGGAACACACGCTGCTTGGGTGTATTCCCTGTGCAGAAGTAAGTCTTCATTATTCAGACATGTGGTGGTTGTGGTAACTAGCATTGATTACCCTGATGGTACAATAGTAGTGAGGAATTATCAAATAACAACAAACAAAAAGTAGAGCTTCAGAAAGTGATGATACTCTGAAGCACAATTCTTTTGCCATAAATTTTGTCAGAAATACTTCAGAAAAGATTTAGAGATTAGGCTGAATTACTTTCTTTAATTTAGGAGATTCAGATTTATTAATTGATGGGGATAAATATAATGGCCAAACGGAACAAGTTGTTTTATTGCCTGGTCAGGAAATTCCAGTTCTTGAGGATAGTCATAAAGGAAGCCAAATTTCTAATAAAAATTTTGTTGGTGAGGCTGCCATGGGAAGCAAGCAGCTAGCTTGGCTGTCTAAATGGAGAGAGGGAGCGATGGCATAGCCATTATGCCTATAGCTAGGGGTGCAGGCTAGGCTTTGCCACTTCTCACCTGGACAAGCCATTTCACTTTTATGAACCCCAGTTTTCCCAGACAAAATAGGGCAATGACAACAACTACCTCTTATTCTTTATGCTTCAAAATTGAACTCATTTTCACTTAAGTAGCAGCTTCTTTTTCTTCTCTAGCCAGAGACAGTAACTATAAGGACTGAGCACTCTGGGAATTCATGAACTCAGATCCTGCTGTTGGCATATATGTGTCTTGTGGCAAATGGATTTCGTAGCCAGGTGATGTCTGGTGAAGTTCTCATAAAGCACGGTTTCTTCAAAGATGGTTGATGAATCTCAGATGAAGGTAGGCAGCCTCGATTAAGAGGAAATGCAAGCAGTGAGGCTGGGGAAAGGGTGGACTTATTATTTTAAATTGAATATTTCCATTGAAGTAACATTAATTTCCAATACCATATTTGACTTAGGGGTAAAGGTATAGATCTCTTCAGATGTATGTTATCACACCACACCCACCACCAAAGCAAATATAATCCAAAGGGTAGGAACGTATTTAAAAACTTATTTGTCAAGTGGAGTAGACCTTGGTAGGACTAGTCAAAAGGAAATGCTACTTTTCACTTGGGAGAAGTTGTTAGATTGGTTAATGTGTATGTATGTAAAAGGTCACTTGCAACTTTGTTTTGTGGTTATTGATATCTGGAAATATTTCTGTTTTATATTTTCTTAGAAGAGGCAGAATATCTAGGGTCAGTAGAAATAGAAGAACCTGCTTTTACCAGTTCAGTGATGCAGAGATGACTCAGGAATAGCAAGAACAGTGTTTACTTTCCTGCAACCACAGGCATGAGATGGAAACTGGTATGGAGCTTGGGGGATGTTTTTGCAGAGAATAGTGTCTAAGCATATTTGGGGTGGGGGTGGGGTTGAATTGTGAGTAAAAGCAAGTGAGCTGGAACTGTGTAGATATGGTAGATGCCATTGGTATGATTCAGAAGAGATCAGTCCAGAAATAAATCAAGTCTTTGGGATCCTGTTTGCTCGCCTGTTCTGCCAGTTCCCTTCCAGCAGAGAAGGAAGGCCCAGAAAAAGGAAAGTAGGCATTAATAACCAAGTGATTCCATGAAATGACTAACCACTGGGGCTGTTCACCAAAATATCCTCAACATCTTTCACCAAAACTTGCAATTTCCTAAAATTTAGAATTAGAATGAGTTTTGGCAGAATTAAATAGTGTTGGGAAGAAAGTTCATCTGGGTCCACCTGGGTCCATACACATGTGGACTGAGCTGTCTATCTCTGGGAGGTATGGAGGTCACATGGAGACAAGGAAGTAGCAGATTGGGGAAGGGTCTCACTATACAGAGGGATCTCTGTAATAAGCCAGGCCAAGGTAATCGAGACCAAGTGGGAGAGTACTGGTTGGAACTTGCCCTGCACTTTGCCAGCCTAACGTACCATGTAGTGAAGCGATAGGAGAAAGAAATTCATGCACTGGGGAACTCATAGGTATCACAGTTATAAAGCCCCCCTACTTTTGGAAAGAGTACAAGTGTGCATGGGAGAAATGTATTCAATGGGGAATAGTAGGAAATTAAAAAACACAATCAGGAATAGGATAAGAATCCCCTGGCTCTTTGCTAGAGCCCTAGGTAAACAGTAGCTGTAGAGATGACAGGTAAGTAACCTGAGAAAGAAACTTGGTTCTGATACTAATTCTATGCAAAAACTATTGTGGCCAGGGTGTAGTAATGTTTTTGGCAAGACAAACGAAAGCGAAAGCAATGGAAGGCAGGTTGCTTCAGAAAAATGCTCCAATTATTACTGTTGTACATTGGGGATGGGGTTATAAGCTTTGGTGTGGAACTGAGAAGCTAGAGTTCTGAATCAAGCCTGATCTGTGCTTTTATTAAGTGTAATTTTGAGGCAACACCTAAAACTCTCCATTCTCAGTTACTAAATTTTTAAAATTAGCAGCAACAATAACTCTCCTACACATCTCATTGGTAGTTGGAAAGATCAAATTAGATAAGGTATGCTAAGCTTAAAAAATCCTATTTGCATTTTACTTATTTACTTATTTATTTATTTATTTATTTATTTATTTATTTATTTATTTATTTATTTATTTATTTATTTATTTATTTATTTATATTTGTAATTATCATACAATATTGGTCACATTTGTATGGTTGTATTGTACCCCTTATTCCTCTCCCCACTCCCTCTTTCCCCTTTCCCTCTCTGGTTGCTTCAACTCCTCTTGCGGGAAGCTATTGGCCCATGTTTGGCCCATTGGTCTTTTCTTTCCCTGGAACAATATCCATTTTTCCTGGATGTGGACTTGCACTCCTGGACAGCAACAGATGAGGCTGCTTGGATCTCCAGGAGTAGCTGAGGCAGATAGTCAGGCCAAACATGTCAGGAACTTATAGGGCATTTTTATTTTAAGATCAGTAGCAATGGTTGATCTGGATGCCAGTTATCAAGGGTAGGTGTAAACTGTGGACTCTATGAGCACAGCTAGAGCTAATCCCTAGATAGATTGCTCACTGAAACTTCTTCTAGTATCTGATCTGGCTTTGGGGAACTGAGTTGTATTTATTGGTCTGTATTAAGTTGTATTTATTGGTCTGCATGGAAGTTCTGAAAATGTCACTGTACTGAAACAGAAGGTGAGAGTTCCATAGAACTTGTATTCATCCCTTCTTTTGTTTGGGATGATACTCAGTTATGATGAGCTGTATAAACTCAAAGAAGTCTTTGAAAGTCATTTCACTTATCTCAAGTTAGGCAAGGAAAAGAGCAGTGGTATCATGAATAGCACCAGGACCTGAGTCACAGAATCAGCATCAAATTAAGTTCAGTCCAGGATCAGGGTCTGAGAATGAAATTCAAATTATTTAGGAAATTCCCATCTGCTTCATGGTTTAAATACATTAGCCACCTTGTACTGGGACAGAGTTGCAACCCTGCATTTTAAGGGGCTTAACATCAGACTGGAACATTCTGTGTGAGAACATGAAAGCTTAGATAATGAGATGCTGACATCATTCACTGTTGAGGCAAGATATTTCAGTCAGTGGCATCTCTCTAACCAGGATAGCAAAATGTGCAATTTTAAGTTGAGAAAAAGTGACACAGATTCTAAGTCTCAGAGTATTGGGACAAAAGAAAGAATTTTCTAGTCCACAGATTCTATGGGTCTCTTAGAATCATCACTAGGTGAGATGCGACTGACAACTGCCCTTGGGCTAGGGGCTGGGCTACCACAAAATCCTCCATCTTGTACTGGGAATGCATTTGCATATTCATTCATTTTATAAACATTTATTAAGTGTCTGCGTATCAGATATTTTGCAGCCTCCATAGGGGAAATACATTTTCATGAGCTGTAACCTCTGCTCTCAAGATATTTATAGGTCTGTATTTTCACTTTGGATTACTTTTTGATGATCTTAAGCATATGTGTGTGTATGTGTATGTATGTATTTAAAATTAAGGTGAAATTCACATATAATGAACCACTTTATTTTGTTTATTTTTAAAAATTTATTTATTTATCCATTTAATTACTTATTTGCTTATGTTCTTTAAATCACAACCTTGGTAAATGGTTATTGGTATACCTCCCCCTCCCTCTGATGCCCCCTCTGATCACTCAGACCCCTCTCTCTTTGTTGTTTGTTAAGTTCATCAGTCTCTCTCTTTCCTGTGGCAGTGTCCTTTCACTGGCTGAGGGACTGTGTTCTTTAGACAAGGCGAATTGTACTCTTAGGTTTTCAGTCTTAACCTTGCATTGGGCATCTAGTCTATATTTGTGGTCTGTCCATGTTTTCTCATTGCTGCCTGTCTTCTCCACTCTTCTCTGTGTTGTTTTGCAATTTCTTTACCATATAGTCCTGGTGTCTGATTTAGAGGGCCTCGTCTGCAGCCAGTGTCTGTGAAGAAGTTTCTCTGTGGATACAGGCATCTGTGAATGGTCGTTGTAGATCATCCCCTCTGCTTCAGTTTGTAGCTTTGCTGTGGGGCTGATGCCCCTACTCTGTGGTCTTCCTCTCCCATGTAGTGGGGAGAGGCACCTTGCTCTCTTAGATGGTGTCTCAGAAATGAGATTTTGGCTCCTTCAGTTCCGATGAGCGTGTAGGTATGAATTCGTGAACATCTCTCCACAGTTGTTTTTTCAGTCCCACATGCACTGGTTCTCTTGATACTCCATCTCTTGTGTCCTGCTCAGATGTTTGGGCTGGACATTTACCTGGTCCCTCACCCATTCGATGATGGTGTTTGTATTATATGTGCTTTTATTCTTCCTCCTGAAGATTAGCTGGAGAATGAAATGGAAAGAGCATCCTACACCTGCCCCTTACCCCACCCCCCTAGGCTGTGCACTGGTACCTCCTAGTGGGGCCAGCCAGATGGCCAGCAGGTGCAGTCATCTGCTGGGTGGGTGGGGCTAAGACCCTGCCTAGAATCCCCCACCCAGGCTCTCCGGTGCAGGGTTCTTACCTGGGATTCCTTGCCACCTTTGCTCCCTGTTGGGAAAAGGATCCCTATGGGAAAAGGTCCCCAGGCATACAAACAGCCCTGTGGTTGCTTGCTGGTGAGTGGGGCTTAAGGCTCTCCTCTGCCCCCAATCTGGTTCCTCCTGGTGTGGGGGTGGGGCCCAGGTGGCCAGGCAGATGCAGTCCCAAGCCCCTTTGGGGTGGAGGCTTGGCCGAACCATGCCATGGCTGTCTAAATGAACTATTTTAAAGCTAATAATACAGTGACATTTAGCACATATATAATACTGTGCAACTACTACTTTTATTAAGCTCCAAAGTACTCTTAAATAAAACCTTATGCTGACTAAGTAATTACTCTCCATTTCCTCCAACCTTTCCTTCAGTTTCAAGCAATCTCTAATCTATTTTCTGTCTCTACATTTACCTAATCCGAATATTTCATATAAGTGGCATCATACAATATGTTACTTCTTTTGTGTGTGACATCTTTGAATTAGCATAGTGTTATCAAGGTTAATCCACACTTTTGTAATCTGTATCATTGCATCATTCCTTTTTATAGCTGAATAATATTTCATTATATGTATATAGCACAATTTGGTTAGTATGTATATGTCATGGACATTTGAGGTGTTTCCATTTTTTGGGTTGTTGTGAATAGTGCTACCATTAACATTTGTGTAGAAGTAATTATTTAGTTTACAATATCTGGATACCCACTTAAGAGAATTCTTGAAGTCATATGATTATTCTATATTTAAATTTTTAAGGATCCAGCAAGCTTTCTCCCATAGTATCTGCATCATTTTACATTCCCAGCAGTAGTCTACAGGGGTTACAACTTCTTTGCATTTTCTCCAACACTTGTTATTGTTATTATTTTCCAGTTGTTGGTTACAGATATCTTAGTGAGTATATGATGGTATCCCATTGTAGTTTTGATTTGCATTTTTCTAATAACTGAGATTGAACATCCTTTCATATACATTAAGTATTTTTATAAGGTAATCAATATATCTGTAAGTTATGATGCCAGGTCATCTGAAAGGTATTGTCACTATTACTCTTGGAAGGGAGAGGAGACTAGCAATGGAACATAGGATTAGCAAATTCTGAACAATATAGGGAGGGGATAAAGAAGATGTGAAAGGGAAGGGGTGGATGAGGAGGGGAAAGAGGGAGGAAGTAAGTGGTAAGGACACTGAGACACAGTTTGAGTTTGGGAAAGGGTAGACGTTTTATAAGACCATTTGAGAGAAGAGCCAGTAGGCAAGCAGGAGATGGATGAAGGGCTTTGTGTATTGTTAAGCCTGGAAGGATGGAAAGTCTAGCTGGTAAGTAAAAGGGGTGGATGGCTAGGATCAGTTTTGTATTTCATAATTTGTTTAAAAGCCACTGCTCTGCTGATGAATGAATTACCTACATAATTCAAGAAGAGCAAAATTATGTACTTGTCCTTATGATCCTGGTTACCTCAGTGAATAGCTACCTTTATTCAAGATAACAAAAGTGAAAGTACTTTGAGAAAATCATATGTAATTTTCTGACTGAAGTGGTGTAAAACTCATCTTTAAAATTACAATTTTGGGGTGTTTAGAGTGAACTATTTTTTTCAGGATTGTTTTTAAATGAAGAATTCTTGGCTACTGCTTTGGAATCTATGATGTTTTGTCATCTTTATCTGCCTTCTCACACTTAGCAGAAAACTCATTCTCATCAAGAGAATTGCTTTGGAACCAATTTCCAGAAATAGGGTTTAAACTCCCTTAAGGGATACTTCCATTCAAGGAATGATAATACTGAGCCTTGACCTGGGAGGGTCAGACTTCATCTTTATTCATACCCGTTTCTACCTTTACAGAAAAGAGGGTTGTATGTAGAGGTTTTTATGAACAGGTCTGAACTTCCTCTTTTGTTAGTTTCCCTCCTATCATTCTGCTGAGACTGTGTTACCTAGAGAAACATATTTTCTTGATAATTGGATCCAGAGACGTTTCCTTAGTTTTTTCTTAACCCTTTCACCTAGTTATTTATTGACCATATTCTATGGTGTTAAACAATTCATATTTTAGTAGCATGGCTGAAAATTTAACTATCTCTAGAAACTGGATGTTTAGAGAAAAATATAATGTCTCTATTTCATCTTTTTTTGGCTTTTTTTCTCAAGCCTCAACCGACTAGGGGAAATAATTTAATTGTCTAATTCAATCCCAAATTTATTCTAATATCATAAATTAAATGGTTCCCGTAAGTAGCACTGAGTCGCTATTGGATATAAATGCTCAGCTTCTCAGAGGACCTTTTCTTCTTCATTCTGCAGCTTCTCTTAGAAGTCATACAGGGTTATGCATGAAGGGGCTGGTATTTCATAGTCCCATGCAACATGAAAGAAATGGGTTCCTCAGCGGTGATTTTTTTTTTTTTCTCTTCTGGTGTTCACTCAGTGTCCCTTGTCCATCTGGGTGCCACTTCCTGTGCTGAGCAGAATGACTAAAACTTGTGGCACTTTCCTCTTGCTCTGAGCTGGCTGTGGTCCTGCTCTCTAGCTAACATAGCCCCCACTCCACTGTATCACATCAAGAGACAGTTTTGAGATCTAATTGCAAGCCCCATTTGACCCCACCTCAGGAGGTGGGTTGAATTCCTTTACCTTTGTCATGAGATCTTTAACTAGCTTCCAAAAGAATCTCAGCTATTATGGAAATTTACCAAACTAATGGGGATTATTTTGGGAAAATGAAATCTTTTTCTCAGTGTTATTGTCATGTATCTGGTGCATGACTCCTCCCCCACTCCCCTTCTGGGGGGAAATCCTGAGAAAGAAATCTTAAAACATGCATTTCTATACTTTTTCCCTGTTCCTTTTTCCCTAATTTCCTCTTTCATGAGCCTCCAGAGCTGGAGTTGACTTTCTCCTCTCCTACTGCTAAACTGGATATCATTTACATAAACCCTAGGGGCAGTCCTCATTCTGTTTGTCTGTTGTATCACTGAAGAAACTTAGTGGTGATCAACAAAAGTTGGATATATCTCAACCTTTCTTCCCTCCACCACACCACCTTTTGTCACAAACCCTCACCTGTAACAAAGCAAGCACAGTCAGTGGGCTACCTTGTGTGTACTAGATTCTTGCCACTAAAATAGATGGTTTACAGAGCAGCAGCATCTTCAACAGAACTTTTCAGGATGCAGACATCATGTCACAATATACTTCTGTTCTATTTAGAATATTAACTTGAGGACAATTATATGCCTACGTTCTGTATGAGGTTCAAAATTTGCACTTATTACTTCATCTTCTTTGACTTTAGAAACATGCTTTAGAAAGAAAAATACACCTGATCCATACCCACTTCAAGCCTGCAGTTTGATAACCATGTACTTTAAGCTTAAAATGGTCATTCTGCACATGAAATTGCTAAAAGAGAATGTAAAATGAATATGCTGAGGATTCTTTAGAGACTATGGCTTTGATATGAAATTTTTAAGAAAGATGAGAAGTTTTAAATTGAGGTCTGCATTAGGCATATCTAGTTCAGAGATCCAGTAAAGAACAAAGCTGAGACTTAATATATAGATCTTTGCAGAGATGCTTTCATAGTTCCCAGCACTGATACTGATGTCATTGGAACATTTCTAAATCTGCTTTTGATTTTAAGAATTGACTTTAATATAATTACTTTCAAAATCAAAATCCTTGTTTCAAATTGGATTTTTTTCCTTTCTCACACTAGTAAAAGCACTCATAATATAAGAATGAATTAGCAATTAAGGTGATTTTACAAGAATTTGTCCAGTTGATTTATGTCTCTGGAAGAAACATGATATGTGTTTATGGCAAAATATTAGCAAAAAAGAAAAAAATAAAGAGAACATCATCTAAACTTTTGGACCTGGATCCTAGAGTCAATTAAATACCTACCTGTTAATACCTACCCTGAGTTTTGTTATCTAGATTCTAAAAAGGACAAGAGTGGTAGGGCAATTTTGTAAATGAGAAAACCTAGGGTCCAGAGGATTTTGATAATGTGTAATCTTTTGCCTAATACTGAACTAGAATCCAGTTTGTATTGGGGGTCCAATGAGCCTCTCTGTGTAGTCTCTACAAGATCCCTGAATATCCTTGAATAAATTGCCAGACAATGCTGCTCTTACAATTGAACAAATGGCCGGCTAGTTGACTTTTGGAAAAATTTGCACAGAACCTCTTTCTGTAATGACAAATCCAGTTCTTGGGTTCTTGTGCTTCTGCTCATTCATTCTTCAGTGATATTCAGTAATAAATATTCTCTCAATATTTATTGAGAGAGGGACTTGGAATTTTATAGTAAACAAAATAGGAATGCTCAGGGAATTTGCATTCTATTTCAAGATGGAACTTCAAGAGAGAAAAACAACGGAAGGGTAACTTCTGCCATTTCCCTCCCAACCTTACTTTTGCTCCTCCAGGGAGACTAAGTATTGAGACTGAGGAATAGGTGTGCAGCCTTGGCCTGAGTGCCTTCTCTCTCCCTGAACACCTCCTGCTCTTCCTTCCTGTAGTGTGCTTGCCTTGAAGGCCATGTCTTTGTAGTGTGGGAACTGGTAATTCAGTGCGCAGGGAAAAGTGCTCAAAGTGTAAATGTGTACAGACCCAATCTGTATGTCCCATGTCACTGATAGAATAGAATTGATGTGATTATACTGAGTTAATTAAGCTAGAAAATGGAAGATGGTTTTTCTTATATGTGGACTATAAATAACCAAAGCAAATGAACTAGGAAAGCAAACAAAAAAGACCTTATAGAATCTGTAAATATGTGGTAGTTTCCAGACAAGATGGATAAAGAGGTAGAAGGAAAGAGTAGAGGAGATCAAACAAATAGTGTGAATGTTACTAGAAATTTGGTGATGGGTTTAGTGAGATTCATACAATATCAGGGTGTGAATTTGTATTCCTGAAATTGATGTGTTTATGTAATATTGTAAACCAATGACAGATGAATAACATTTTATTGAAAAGCAAGTTCAGGTTTTATATAAATATATACAGCAGTCTCTATTGTATACTAAATTACACTGATATAACCAGCAAATATTATGTTTCCTTTTCCAAATAATCTTTTAAATTAAAGAGCATAAATATAATTTTAAAAAAACAGCCATGATTACTAACCATTGTCTACAGTCCCCTTCACCCCTCCACCCATTTAATAAGAGGTGGAAAGGCTAGGTAAGAACCTCTCTTGTGTTTTTCCCTTTGAATCACACTATTCTCTTAAGAGCAGCAATATTGGAATAGTCCCTAGAGATTATTTTGACATTGTAAAAAAGCAGTTAAAAATAACTTTCTCCTCTTACAAAAATAATATACTTTGCTTAAAGAAAAAGTTTAGAAAACATGAACAAGATTAAAAAGAGGAAGTAAAACTCACCCATAATCTGTCTACCTTGGGGTAACCACCATAAACATTTTCATGTGCATCCATCCAGTTTGTTAAAGAATACAGACACAAATATATATCTCTCAAGTTTTTAAGATAGAACTGTATCCACTGTTTGCAAACTACTTCTTCCCCCAACCTAATAATATATTTTGGAAATATTTTCATGGCATTAAGTAGTGTTTTCATGAGATTACTTCTATGGTTCCTATGATATTCCATTGAGTGGTGATGATTAATGTGCCCAGAGTCAAATGTTTTGGTTCTTTCCAATGACTAAATGTAATAAACAACATCATGATGAACATCTTTGTAGTTAAGTCTCTACACACTTTCCTTTCTACAAAAGTGAGAAAACTGTGGTTGAAGAGGCACAGTGTTTTTTTTTTTTTTTTTTCTGAATTCGCATGCCCACAAAAACCCAGTTTTCTAGCTCTAGATCCTGTGCTGCTTTTTCCGCTCTCTTGCCCTGTGTCTTCCAGGACAGAGTGTAGTTAGCCCCTTCCCTGGGTCCCCTGTTGTGTGAATGTCATAGCATATGAGCCTGTTTTATTTCACTATCTAGGACATACTTATTAAGTGTGCGAGGAGCTTCATGCCCTAGTTCTAGCCCTGGTAGTGGGCAGGGAACAAGACAAATCTTTATCCTCATGAAGATTTTGTTCCTGTCAGGAAGATAGATGATAAGTAAGCAAGTTTATAAACAAGATAATTTCAGACAATTATAAGCACACTTTGGCAATAAAAGAGGTATAGTGAGAATGATGGGGTTGGAGGGTAAGAAGAAACTGTTGGTGCATTTTCTGTGACCATGTGTCCATCTCAGTTTCTGAGTATCTGTCCTCACACAGCTCACCCTTGTGATGCTCTTCACAGGCAGGTACTAGAGCCAGGAGTATCTAGGAGTTCACGTGTGGAATGTGGAAGCAGGTAGAGAGCTAGAGCTTCAGATAAGAGAAATACCTCCTATCTCTCTAGCCCCCTCTGGCACACTAGAGGGTGGGAAACAGCACATCTCTCACCTGTAACCTAGCTTCCTACCCTCTTTGGAATGTCCGAGAGACATCACCTATTAGTGATGACTAATTTACCTTCCCCCGAAGGTAAATTCTACTATTATCATGCATCCCAGCATCCTGCCTGCTGCATGTCAGGTACATTTTGCTACTTCCTCACTACATCGTTGTAACATTCCCTTGCTGGGGTATATAAGTATCATCACACCTTCACAACAGTGAGTCCAGACAAACTCCCAAGACTTATTTACACCCATGGTTCCTGTGGGATCAGATGAGGTTGGGACTACCTCGATTCACACCATTGCATGGTTGCTGCTGCTTCTGTCTTGTCTTGTGTCTCCACCTCCCTTAGTGATTTTCCTTGGCAATGCATCCTGAATTAATCCCTTGCACGTGGATCCTCACCTCAGAATTTGCTTTTGGGGGAACCTGAACAAGAAGTGGGATTTTCTTTTTTAACTTGGTAAGCAAGAAAGACCTCCACAAGATGTTCTTTGCATTGAGATCCAACTTACAGTGTTGTGAACTAATGCTACCTCAATAAAAAGATAGGTAACTCACTGAAATCTCCCAAAAAGAAAAAAAAAATGAAAGAAATCAGTCATGAGATGATCTGGAGGGAACTTTCCAAAGGTTTTGAGTTGAGAATGAGTTCGGGGTGTTTGAAGAGCAGAAAGGAGGTCGATGTGACTTCACAGAGAGGGGGCTGAGAAGGACCCTACCTGCTGGCCTTCAGAGCTAGAGGTTGGGCTACCTTTGATGCAGTCCTCCTTTGCCCTGGCAGAGGCAGTAGTGAGGCGAGGTTTAGTGGCCTCCCTCTCCCCAATTCTCTGGTACCATATATGGAATGAAGGCTAAAAATGGTAAAAACCCATATGCAATACATATTCCTGACCCCAAGAGAAGAGGCCAGCTTGTGTTTTCTGCTGCAGTGCTTGAACAGTATGCTTGTTGTTTTAGAGTTGCTTGTGATGGTCAAAGATAACCAGCAATCAGAAGGCAACAAAAATCCTGAGAATTTGACTCAATTTCTGTGTATTTTTGCAGTTTAACCAAAGAGAGATCTTATTGCAGTGCCTGGTAAGAGACTAATATAATAATGATTTCTATGTTTTAGGAATTCTCTGGTTTTAAGTGTGATTGTGTGCCTTGGCACTAGATATATCATTGGGAAAGAAATTAGGGGACAGTTATTATGTCACTGTTAGGAAAGCCTTGCTCGAAGATGGAACAACTTGTAAAGTTAGGATCAGGTAGAGACAACTCTCCTGTGTGTCCTGGGTGGGAAAGAGAAAATGCCTTCCTAAATGTAAATGAGAGATGAAGTAGCTTCTTTTTTCCTTGAAACTCCTTGGGATGGGGTAATAAAGGCACTGGAGATTCTCATAGTATGGGGCCTGGATCATGGGACCTAGCCACTAAGGCCCTCATCGTCTTTGGTGATTCTTTGTCAGAATGAATCAACAATATTTATCACTCATGCAATTGGACTCTGATTTAAATTTATAAAAATTTAAAAAACGTTATAAAGGGGGGCTGAGAGTAAACCCCAATTGACCATGAGATGTGCACATATGTGCTTTAAACAGACCTCTCCTGCTAAAATTGTTAAGGTGTTTTGATTACATTTTCATGTCAAGACTTTATTTTATTCTTTGCTCCAGGTGCTCTCAATGAGATATAATTTGTGCAATTTCTTCCTTATTCATGTTATGCTTTGTATTTAATGTAATTTTAAAAGCAAGGTTTTAACAGGATATTGATTTTCTAGGCCTAAAATCTCCTAAGTTATTTTCCCCATTTGCTTCTATTTCATTTTATCAATATTTGTGTTAAGCAATCTGCATCGATTTTAATGAGGAGATGCTGTCCAGCAACCTTTCACAATAAATGGCGACATGCCAGGAACTTTCTGCCAATCCCTTCTTGGCTGACTTAGCCACTTGACTGACTGGCATCGGCATTGTTTGCTTATTTCCAATAAGAAAAGCAGCGGCCTAGAGAGGGAAAGGGACCTCATTGATTAACAAGGAGACCGAGCAGCCTGTATTAGTCATTATGTAGTTCAGGCACTCTGCACTTAAGGAAGGCTGATCATGGAGCTACCTAAAAGGTAAGATTTGCCACCTGGAAGCCTGAAGCACACCTTTGTCACCACCTCTAGCCTTACCAGTGAGCTATACTATTACTTTTAATCTCCCTGCTTTTCTGTCCTGTTTCTCATGCACATTATATTCATATAAGAGGAGAGAAAGTAGGTTTGGGATGGAAAGAGGTAATGGTGATTCATCTCAATGTCCTGACTACTGATACATATGTTTGGTTCTTATCATTTTGGAGAACAAATAAGTTGATAATATAATAAAAGTGAAACCTGAAAATGGTGAAATCTTAGCAATCCCTTTGCATCACAGTAAACATCCGTCCGCTAAGAAATTCAATTTTATTATAAAATAAATTCATGCTAATGGTGGAAATATCAAATAGAAAGACCAAATGGAAAAAAAGGAAGAAATCCTGATGGTTTCCCACCCTTGATTTTCATTTCCTTAAAATAATCATTGCAAAGTTTCAGAAATTTTCTACACAAATATATTCAGGCACACATAAGTGAATCTATTTTACATCAATAGTTTTTGATATCTCTATAGCCAGATATACAAACATGTAGGCAGAATGACTATATACTTTATTCAAACAAAAATGCCCACTGAATATAGCTTTGCTGTTCATCTGATGGTACTGCAGACATGATCAGCAAGTGTTTGGGCGAATTAGAGCATTCAGTCCCATGCTTAGCCTCTCTTTCTGTCAGCTTGCCTGGAAATTACAGTGTTTTGAGAAGTGATAAAAAGGTGGAGTGATAATCAGAAAATGAGAACTTGTAAATAGAAGGGAAAAAGTTGAAATGTGACAAATTCAGAATTAAAGATTCTCCTCATTCAAGATGAGGAAGTAAAACTATGAATAAAATCACTGGAAAGTTCTTTACAACATCTCTGGATATCTCATCAGAGAACACCAGAATCTTTGGTGAGCTATACTAGACTGAGCACAGTGCTGAGAATCAAGTAGTTTCAAGTTCTGATTCTGGTTCTAACTTGGATTTATTGTGTAACTTTGAGCAAGTTTCTGGGCTCCAATTTTCTTCTTTGTAAAATAAGGGGAAAGGAAGCTATCAAGATTTGTACGGTTCTGTGTAGGTTGTTAACTTTGATTTTGATACTTTATTTTCACATAAGTTAAAAAACCACAAAAATCTTTTTCCTGATTTCACATTTAATTTTTTCCTAATTACCAAACATCAATCTTGAAGTATGAGTTGATGAAGAAGTTACCTCAAAGTATGAGTTAAGAGCTGGGTTCAAATATTTCCCACATTGTCTTTCCTCTGAATTGTGAACTTCCATCCTTGGGAGTTTATTTCCTGCAAATAAAATCACCTGCACTCTATTAATAAACACATATCCTGGAAGAAGTAACACATTAAGTTTGTTTTAGCTTAATTAGAATGTATTTATCTAGATTTTTCCCAATGAGCTGGCTAACTGACCATAGCACCCTGGGACAGGAGATCAGGGGAATGTTTCTAGAGGACAGAGGAGTGAATGATAGATTAAAATTTGGGATCAAGTTCCATGTTGCTCCTGGTAGGAGCCAACATCAGAGACAATGACAAGTGGGGGAGGGGTAGAGTAGAAGTTAATGAAACACTTGGATGGGGGAGAATTGTGGGTAGCAGAGGAGCACAAGAAGTCAGTAGACACCAAGAATCCCCAAGATCAAATTTTTTCTCATGATTTTTCTTAGCTGGAGTCTGTTTTAACTGTATGAAACTAGCACAATTCCTCCTAGCTCAATGAGCACTTGAAAACAAGACAAGGAAGGGAATAGCATTGTATTAACTTGTGACACATTCTCCTGGCTCCTCCAGAATCTCTTTGTTTTCGTTTTGCCTGGATTTCTGATCTATAATTAGAGTTGAGAAGAAAATGTTCTGCACCAGGAGTTTTGCTAACAACACCATTTTGAGAGAGGAAGTTTTTTTAGAGGAGAAGAATACAGTAAATCTCCTCTATCTCTTTAAAAAAACATATTCTTAATTTATAAAAAACATCTAAGAGTGGTAGGCTGCTGAAGTTTCTTTCTAAAAGAGTTCATTTCTGTACAGCAGGGAAAATGGACCTAAGCTCTCCAGCAGAGTTGGTAGCACCCAGCCTGAGGCTTCCATGAAAGCTCTGGGTTGGAAGTGCATGCTGGGAAATTCACTTTTCTTTAGTGTCCACCAGGCTGAGGGGAGATTTCCTTTATTTGGTGTGTGTTTTATTTCATGCTGTTCTGATACTTTATAATACGTAGCTTTCTTCTGTTGAAAGTAGATTATATCGTATCTTTTCTCTCTTCAGTAATTCATGTCTTTAACCTTAGAAGCAACTATGGATGTTTCAGTGATGAAATTGGTTAAGGAAGTTTGTTGAAAGTGGTATGCCTCAAATCTATGTGCTTCCTAAAGATGTGAGAGCCAGTGTTTTGAAAAGGATGGATGCAAAATGAGGAATACTCCCCAGAAGTTACAGATTTTAGAATCAGTATCTAGTGTGTACCAATGAGTCTTTCCTTCTTGGTGAACTTATCCCACAAAACTCATACCATATTAAAGATGAAATGTGTCCTGTTTTTCACTAATCTGCTTCACTTATTCTCCTTTCATAAGTTCTGTCACCTTGTCCTTTGGACAAGGTGATGCTAAGTTATTAGACCAATTTGACCAATCAATTGAAGAGAGCAAAGCAGAAGGGAAGTTAATCTTCTAGATCTAAGTTTACCAGTTGCTTCAGCTTATGCACTCTGACTTTACAGTAGTAAAGTGATCTCTTATATCTCAAAGCTAATTGCATTTTGGTAATTTTGGTTTGCTGGTTACATCTATTTTTGAAAAATTTTCCCCTTTATTGTTCAGATTTGTTGTTTCATTGGCCCATCTTTCAGCTCACAGATTCCTTCATGTGCCACCTTCATTCTGCTGTTGAACCCATCCACTGAGTTTTTATTTTAGTTAACATATTTTTCAGTTCTAATATTCTACTTGATTCTTCTGTTTCCTTGCCAAGATTTTTTTCTTTTCCCACTCATTTCAAATGTGTTCATATTACTTGTTGAAGCACTTTTATTGTAGCCACTTCAAAGTTTTGTCAATAATTCCAACATCTCTGTTTCAGTATTGACATATCCCAATTATTTTTTAAGTTTGAGATCTTCCTGGTTTTTGATATGGTAGGCGATTTTCTAATGATTCTGGGCATTTTTAATTATGTTATGAGACTACATCTTATTTAAATCTCTTTTAACTGACTTTATCTGACATCACTCTCCCAGAGGGAGGACTTAGTCTCATTACCAGGAGGAGATAGGTCCAAGTTTCCCACTCAGCCTCAATCAACAATCAAGGAGGGGACTCCCTCATTACTGTTGTTGGCTGTTGCTTAAAAACAAGCAAAATGTATCAAACAACGATACAGCACAGCAATTATACTTATGGGCACTTATCCTAGAGAACTGAAGTTATTCTCACACAATCACCAATACACAAATGTTTCAGAGAACTTAGTTATAATAGTCAAAAACTGGAAACAACCCAGTCCTGTGTGTGAAAGGTTATCTAAGATGTTTAATCTTTATAGATGCATACCATAAGAATAGCACTCAGAAAAAGAGACAAATTGCTGATAGATATGACAACCTGAACCATCTCCAGAGAATTACGCTGAGTAAAAACGCCAGTCCCAATGTTTACATACTGTATTTGTGAATTTATGACTCCATTTACATAACATTCTTGAAATGACAAAATAATAGAGATGAAAAACAGACCATTAGCTGTCAAGGGTTAAAAAGAGTATGGAGGCAGGAAAAAGGGAGATATGATTGTAAAAAGGCAGCAGTGAGAAGTCCTTGTGGTGATGAAAATATTTTACATTGACTGTATCAATGTCAATATTCTGGTTGTAATATTTTTAGTATTTATTTAGTATTTAGTATTTATTTATTTATTTAGTATTTAGTATATATTTGCAAGACGTTTCCTGAGGTAAAACTGGGTAAGGGGCACAAGGGATCTCTTAATTTTATTTTTTAGCACTGCTTGTGATTCTACAATGATTTCAAAATAAAAACTTTAATAAAAAATCACTTAGTAAGTCAAACAAAGAGGGCAACATTTTTCAGAAAGATAGTAAGTCAGAAATTCTGGAGATGAGACTAACAGATCAAGTTCTTTCTGGAACACCCAGAAGGAACCCTGGGTCTCACCCTGATCCTTTGAGAAGTAAAAATTGTGCATACGAGTGTCTCATAAAAACTTCAAGTTTATATCCAAGTGGGCATTATTATGACCAAGTGATAACAGCTGCCACAATCCCAGGATGTGTATGTGATTCAGTAGAAACAGGCCAGCTTGCAGAGGGGCAAACCTATGTGGCAGCTGCACCCAGCCAGAACTTCAAATGTCTTTCTTGGTGGGTTTTGCTTAGAAGAGCTAGCTCCTGTGCTCTGGGGAAGCGGTGCTGGCTGTTGACTTCGGGTGCTCCCTTCATTCTCAAGCTGGGTTACTTTTCTGTGTGTGTGTGTTTTTTTCCTTCTTTTAAATTCTCTAGCTTTGTGTCTCATTTAAACTTTGTTTCTTTTCTACTCAGCAGGACAAAAGAGGAGGCCAGAAGGCAGCTGTGAGATCACAGCAGGACTTAACTGGTCTCTGCTGGAGATGAGGGCAGGTTGCAGATTGAGTACATCTTGTGGGAACATCGGCAATCTTTAACTAGACTCACTCACCTTCTTGTTGCCTCTGCAGGCATTATATGCCTTTTGCTACATACATCTATCCATGCCATTGTTATCCAACTTTTAAATGAAATAGTTAAGGATATCTTCTCAATAGAAGAACCTCATGTTAGTCAATTTATTTGGGATTTCCCCACTCATATTTGCTTTGTAAGAGTGTACAAGAGTTTACAAGACTGTGAAATAATGACAGATGCACTTCTGTGGAGGTATTTTCTATACAACCCATATAGATATTTCCTCACATAGATTTTTTTTTTATCCTGACTTATTTTGTAGTATCAGGCTGTCTTCCTTGCTGTCTTTATTTTGGGGACGTTACTACACATGCAGTAGTCACACTAGCTGTAGTTGGAAGTGGAAAAGCCCACATGCAGGCATGTTCATGATTATGTAAGTGAAAAGAAGCTGCATTTAGTGTCTGCTTGTAAATGTCCATAAAGTAAGCAAGAATGCACCCTTTTAAAGAAACAATGGGAATACCCTGTTGTTACCTGGAGCATAGCAATGACAAGCAATTATAGGTCATGTGTCAACCACTGGGATAGGTGCTAAGGGCATAAAAAGGTGAGTGACACAGGCCCAGTCACAGGGGCTTTGGGATCTAATGATGAAAATGGTAACTGTGCTGTGTGAAATGTCTGCTCTATGACAGAGAGTTAGTAATGTCACCAAATGCTCTTTGCCACGCTGAAGGTAGTGAGAACCATTCCTGTTTATACATGTGGGAATGGATACTCAAAATGATGAAAGGATTAGAACTAATAAATACTGATGTTCCAGTCTGAGCCAGATCTGCAGATGCCACACTCTCTCTGAACAGAAGAGAAAGAAAGAAATCAATAAACAGGCAGGTGCTAACTAAATACCCAGAAAGTAGCTGGTAACAGAGGCTGTGAGATACCTGAGGAGGGAGAGAAGGCTCTGTAAGAGTGAACACTTCATGAATATGAATCATAAACTCTTTTCAAGACCCAAGTTAGCAAGAATTCTCCGTATTATTTTAATTGGCTGTAAGTGTTAAAACAGCAAACCAACTCAAGCATGTCTATATACTCTGTAATGTGACACAAATTATCCTGTCGACAAAACAAGAATAAATGTTATCGTACCATTTCTATTAGAAAGAAAAAATTCCTGTGAGCTTGGCTCAGAACTTTCTACTTTAAGAACTGTTTCTCCATTCTGTTTTACTCTAAGATGCTCCTGCCAGTCCCCCTTCCTTTCCATCCATTTCCCAGGAGAATCTGTTCTTGCCAAAGCTTGCTTTTTAAATTCAACTAACTCTCCAAATTATACAGACGAGATCGGGCGTGTTCAGGGTGGTATGGCTGTAGACAACTCTCCAAATTATAGTCAATACAAATAGGCTACTAAGAATTATGTCACTATAATGTTACTAATAGCAAAGATATTATTTAAAGAAACTCTATTTACTAGGACTCCATGTCAGCTAAGAATGTTTATGAAGACACACAGCTAAGCAATCCCAGATCTGTGTTGTAGGGCAGAGTGAGAATGTTCCAGAACCCCACCTCTCTCCAGTACCCCAATATGACTCCTCAACTTACCAGTCTTTCTCTTTCCTCTTCTGTCAACTAAAGAGAAAAATCCTTTCTTGTCTCCAAGGAAACTAAGTCAATCTACAAAAGGAAGGCATGGGAAACAGGGCAAGGTGGTAATGGTGGTTGGTGGTAGAGATAACATCAGGAGGAAAGTAGAGGTGGAATGGGAAAGTTGTGTGATGGGTTGGGATTAGGTGTTTGAGTTTTCTTCACAAATTTACAATAAATTGAAGGAGTTTATGTTATTTTTTTGTGGTTACTTTAGGTTGTTGGTAGATAGAATTCCTAGATTTCTAAAACCCCGAGTCATTTCTGAAGACCCTGACAAGCTTAACAAGGGTCGAGGACTTGAGCAGCTCGCCTGTGCCCCTGGGTGTTGTGCTAACCTGACCATGGTTCTCATAGCCAACAGCCAGCCCTGACTCTGGGTTTGGCCCTGATCTGTGCTATCACTACCCTGGGTGCTAGTGAGCTTGCTCTGCCTGTAACATGCCATGTGTCTTGACTCAATAAGATGAATAATTTCCAAAATAAAGATAACTGAAAACATGAAATAAGTACAAATTATATTGTGAAGGGAATTGATCCATGCCTAGAATATTAGAAAAACACATGAAAATAAAATCACCTTTAATTTTCGGTCTTTCAGTGGCAAGGGTGTTTATATCTGTAACATAATTGTTTATAGTACGATAGAGAAGAATTTTGTAGTTTATACATTTGCTGCACAAATATTTCCAGTGGCCCTCGTCACTATTTTTCCACCTCAAGCTTCTTCGTGCTGATGGGCGCTTCAGAGGCCCAAGTCCATTGAGGCCGAAGGTATCCCATAAGGGATTGTAACTCTGATTCTAATACATTTTTATATTCATTCTTATCGACCAACAAATTGCAGTTATTCATATGTGACCTACGGTACTCCTTTGGGGAAGGAAGTGGTGACTAGATTAATTGAACAGAGTTTTCTAAAGGCTTCCAAGTCCATGTGCAATAATTGGTCTGCTTTTCATATACTTTCATTGATATGCATCAGATAATACCTGATTGAGGTAATATGAAACCACAATCATTTTCTATCAAAGGCAAAGGTAGACAGAGCCTATCGGTTATACTTCAATTGACCTAGCATGGTTGAATATATAATGTTTTTTTTAAAATATATGACTGTTTTTTAAAGATGTTTGACAGTTTTTTAAAAAATATATAACTGTTTTTTGAAGATATATATTTTATACAGTAAGCAATATGAGTTTTTAACCAAAAGAAAACAGTATATGAACATTTTGTCTATGTCACAGATTTCATGTGACTAATTGAAAAAGAAGGCTCACTTCCCAATGCTGTGAGCATATACAGAGTGATCTGAAAGTTAGGGAAGAAGTTTATAGAGACAGATAAGATCACTTCCAGGAGAATCATTATTCCCTAACTTGGTCTTTTTCTGCATGAACATTTCTGTCAAATTCATGCTTCATCCACAGTGTGAACTTGCAAAGTTCTCCTCTTGTCAACCTTCCTTGTTCTTCTAGGGGACTGTAATATCTTCCCTCCAGAGTCCCTTTTGGCCTTCACTTGCCTACACCTCATTCTGCCTGGTGCTGTAGTTATTTGGGAATGCTTTGACTACTGTTCCTACCCCAGATGCTACAGTTGAAAACTTCTTTATCTTAATGGTCTGACTGCTGCATATCTCCATTCCCAATGTCAGCCCGGGCACTCAGTTGAGTAATCTCATGCTCAGATTACCCAGTAGAGGGGGCCCTGCTTCTCTTTCCTGCTCTCCTTCCACTCCCTACCCACATAAATATGGTGGGAAATCAGAAAAAATGGTATATATTTACTCTAAAAAATTTTACTTTTTTCACACTATTCTAGACATGTGTTAACTACTTGCTAAATCTATTCTGCAACTCCCTTTTCCTTCTAAGTTATAAAGCTTTCAAATATTTCTTTCCTTAAAGGCAGAGTATAGGGAGATTCATGAGTTTAATTCTTTATGTATCAATAGTAGTTAAGGCTGTTAAAATAAACTTCACACACTTGGTAGCTTTACATAAGAAAAGTTAACTTTTTTATTATGTAGGAGTAGTATGTGTGTGATTCTGTATAGCAGGGAGCTGCCAATTTATAATAATTCGGACACCCAGAAACCCAGATTCTTTCCATTGTGTGATCTTCTGCCTTCACTTCCAGTAGGAATGGTACATAGCACTTTTACTCACATTCTGTGGGTGAAATCTAATTACCAATGCAAGGGGTATCAGGAAATAAATCTATGATTACATAGTATCCTTCCAGGGAGAAAGTTCACACTACAGAAGGGGAAGCATACTGTCTGTCTCATTTTTGATCTGAAGACCGTGGTATTAAAGCTGACTCACCCCCTTCTAATTCTCACTTCACTCCACCCAACAGTTCCCAACACTGTCCCTGAGTTGGCCTGGACCCTGGTACTATCTAATTTCTACCATCAGACCTAAGCCAAGTTTTTGGAAACTCTGGTCATGGGCAGAATTAGGATATTCAGATAGGCTAGCCTAGATATGGGGAGGAGTACCAATTCACAAGCTGCAGCCAAACAGCCCTTTCCTATTCTAGAACTTTACTGTAGATAATTTCAAGTTTGGGAAATGAGGTGGTGCTTTTTTCTCCCCTTCTTGATTTTACTAAAATATATATTTAAAAATAATCATGCCCTGGTGATGCTGTTTCAGTACTGAGAGTGGTTTCCACAAGAGCCCTAACACAGCACATTGCATGTTTCAATTTCCTTAAATTGTGTTGAATGAATGGATGAACAAATATTAACAGCTTTTTAAAGTCTAAGTAAAGTTGTATTTCAGGATCCCAAACATTTTTTATTCACAAACTAACTAACTAACTAACTAACTAACTAACTAACTAACTAACTAACTAACTATCCCATCACCTCCAAATTAGGAGAAGAATACTGACCTAAGATGATCACTGTGCCACATAAGGGAGTTGTCTCAACATGTGTTCTCTGACTCCAAGATACATGGAATAATACTTTAAAAAAATTAATTAATTAATTAATTAATTAATTAATTATTTTTAGAGAGACTAGGTCTTGCTGTTTTTGCCCATGGAGCCACAGGCTCTTGTTGCCCGGGGTACCACAGACTCAAGCAATCCCCAGCCTCAGCTTCCCAGGGAGCTGGGATTACAGGCCTGCACCACCAAGCTCAACTATTTTTGGGACTAGGTCTTGCTTAGGGCCCCAGGCGGGACTTGAACCACGATCCCTAGCCCCAGTGGCTTCATAGGTTGAAGCTTACAGGCATGAGCACCGTGCCTGGCCCGGAAAAATACTTTTAATGGATCTTCCCCCATCACTATTTACTGAGGATTTTTTTTTTCTGTAAAATTGTGAGCTCAGTAGTGTTGCCTTATCTGCAATTTTGCTTTCAGTCATTTCAGTTACTGTGGTTAACTGTGGTTAAACCACAGACTAAAATATTATGTATAATGAGATTTTGTCTGAAAGAGAGGGAGAGACCACATTCATATTACTCTTATTATAGTATATTATTATGATCATTCTATTTTATTATTAGCTATTATTTCTCTAAGTTTAATTTATAAAATAAACTTTATTATACATATATATGTATAGGAAAAACCATAATATATGTAAGATTTTGTTCTACCCATGGATTCAAACACTCACCAAGTTGTTGGGATGTAGCCTCCATGGGTCAAGGGAGGACTTCCATTGACTTTGTAGGCTTTTCAACTGGGTAATGACAGTCTGAATCACTCAACAAGAACCTTGGTTGATCTGCCCCTAAACACTTTGGTCAGCTGGGCCCTCTTCCAAAGTTGACCACATCAGAGTCCTGTCATCCTTACTACTTAAGTCATGGGAGTAGAGACTATGGTTGTCAGTCTTGATACTGTTGAGCTGAATTTGAGAGGAAGGAAATTATGAAGTGGCAGTATTCTTAAGGGGTAGATAAATGGATATTGAGCAAGTGCTTAAATATCTACCTGGAATTCACTTAATAACATTTTTGAGCAGATACAAAAATAGGTAAGACAGAAGTACACAAAGTAATTTGTGAGAAGAAAATGTCTTGAAGAGCATTCATGTTAACCTTAAGGGTGGCTGAAATGAAATTATAACTATTCACTAACCCTCAGTTCTGAGTGAGGCGGAACTGCTTTTTTTTTCCCCTTGTCAGGCCTTGAAGGTATCTGGGCGGTGATTTGGGAAAGATCTGAGTACACTGTTTCTTTCCAAGAATTCAGGAAGGGGGAGCCTGCTAGCTGGGCCCTGTTTCTGCCTCTCCACCAGTGAAACGAAGGGAAGGGTCAGAGGAGGGAAGAGAAAGATATTTTGCTTCCAGTAATTATTTTAGAAACATATCAGGGAAATTAAAAGTATTCAATAGTGAATGTCAAGGTTTGAAATAGGACCACTAACTATGGTCACTGCATACATCTAACAGTAAATAGAGTCAGCTCCTATCCATGTACTGGAAGTAGTTCCTAGGCAAGTGGGAAGTTGTCTTCACTTACTTTCATCTCTCCTATTTGTTTAGAACCTCTTTTTTTAGTATTCCCATCAGAAATGTCATTACAAACAAATTTCTTTGCGTTCAGTTCTAAAATGCAAGTGTTCCCCAAAAAGGTTATAAATAAAACCAACACATGCTAAAATGATCCAGGCTTAGAAGATGTTTTTTCTTGATAAAAGTTTTCTGAAGAATGTTGGGAATTGAGAAGTGAAGGGGAAATGGAGGCACTTTGGCTTCTGGTCTGGAGCAGTGTAGTAGCTGAAATGTCTTTAATGTCTCCCTGCAAGCCATTGATTCATGCACATAATTGCTTCAGTAAATATAATGCCTTGTCCATCTGACAATTTTATTTTCATTCATTCATTCATTAATTCATTCATTCATGAGATTAGGTCTTGCTATGTTGCCTGGGATAGCTCTGAACCCATAGACTCAAGTGATCCCTAGCCTCAGCCTCCCAGGTAGCTGGGATTACAGGCACACACCATCACACCCAGCTATTTTTTTGAGGCTAGGTCTCACTATATTGCCTAGCGTAGTCTTGAACCTGCAAACTCAAGTGATTCCTAGCCTCAGCCACCCAAGCCTGGGACTATAGGTATACACCACCGTGCCTGCCCCTGACAATTTTATTTTACCACCCCAATGCAATGACTCTTTCCCAATGCATGAAGTTTTCCCCATAATGCATTAGGCTTAGACCTATTTGACAATAACTTAATTTCCATTATGAATATATTTATAGTTGAATTTACTTGGAATTTCAAGTAATCATAAACATCTAATATTCAATACATGTTTGCAAATGATTATACTTTTATGGGAAGTTAATATTTATTTAAAAATTGAGTGTGTATATACTTTTTGATCCAGCAATCTCTTTCTGGGATCTTTCCCAAAGAAGTGATCCCATAATTTACAAGGATTTTGCATATGATGCTTTCTTAGGCATTGTTCATTGCAGTGAATAATTAGAAATATTCAAATGTTCTTTGTTAGGGGATTGGTTAATAAGCAGTACGACAATCTTAGAATACCAAGGAACTTATGAAGGATGAGGTGTTTCTGTAATTGTGCTGACACTGATACAACTTGTGTGTATGATATTAAATGAACAAAGTAAGTACAATACAATCCATACAAAATGACGTCATATTACTCTATCAGTCTCAGAAAAGGACTGTAAGGAAGCATACCAAATTGTGAGTTATCTATGGGAAATACTTTTTGATTATATCATGTCTGTATTGTGTGAGTTTTGCTTGGCAATATATATCTGTCTGTTTGTCTGTCTGTCTCTCTCACTTTCTTTGTTGCTCCCTCTCTCAGAAGACTGGCCTTGTGGAGTGGTGGGCTCACTTTTGGTCACCAGACCCCCTACCAGGGAACTGCTTTTCCCTCTTATGTCTGCAGGACTGATATGTGTCCTGGCTCTGTTTCCCACTCTGTTTCCCATATGCCTTCTTCTCCAGTTGGGGTACAAGATCTCCTCACTGAATCATTCTTGGTACCTTGATCTCTTATGATCTGATAGCTAGTTTCAAATCCTTCTGAACTTGCTTTTCCTTCCTCACATACCTTTTCCTTGTTCTTCTGTTTTCAGTGTGTTTCTTCCCGCTCCTGTAGTTTCTACACACATTCACTTTGCTCTACTCTCCACTATCTTTTTCATGATGACTTCGTTTTTCTTCAAAGAGTTCACCTTCTGAAAGCCACCATCTCAAACTGTTGTTGTTCAGCTGTGACTCTGAACATGGTAGAACATTCACCTTCATCTGCAATAGTTAAGAGTCTGAGCTCACCTGCTTTTAATAGTTAAGAGTCTGAGCTCAACTACTGACAAGCTAAAGTTGAATAATTTTGCAATAAGTTTCTGCCTTCCTAGCTCTGCTGAACCAGAGAAACAATTGACTCATGGTCACTGGCAGAATATGATCTGCATTCTGCCAGTGGAGCAGTGGGAGGACCCAGGGTATGAGTCTCCAAGAGGGCTCTCAGAACCCTTCCCTCCTGGGACTCACACCCTTGTATAGCCTCCTCCTACACTGAATCAAGGTTAACCTGTGTGATCTATGGGATGCTCTGGATTCATAATTAGTGGATGTGTGGCTTGTTACAGAAGACATCACAGCATCTTTGGTTTCATGGATTGCTTGCTCTGGGAGGAACCAGTCAGGATGTTGAATGGGATCTTGCCCACAGTCAGCACCAACTTAGTGGTCATCCAAATGAGACACCTTGCAGTTAAGGACTGAGAGAGCTGAGTCCCACTGTATGGCTTACCCCCTAGAAACCCAAGCGGGAATCCTGCAGCCAAGCTCCTGCCTAATTATTGGCCCACAGCATGGAATTATGAAATAATAAACCATTCTTAGTCTTAGTTCTGGGATGCTGTCCCTCCCTAGCATTAGATAGGTGATACAACATGACCATCCTTCCAAAAGCAATCTACAGATTCAACACAATCCCTATAGAAATTCCAATGACATTCTTTAAAGAGCTAGAACAAAAATTACTGAAATTCATTTGGAATAACAAAAGACCTCAAATATCAAGAAGCCTCCTGACCAGAAAAAGAGAGAATGGAGGTTTAAATATTCCAGACTTCAAATTATACTACAAAGCCATAATAATAAAAACAGCATGGTACTGGTATAACAACAGAGAATGTGACCAATGGAACAGAATTGAGTGCCCTGAAATAAAACCATACATATATAGTCAACTAATCTTTGACAAAGGAGTGAAAAACCCACATTGGAACAAAGACAGCCTCTTCAACAAATGATGCTGGGAAAACTGGATCAAGATATGCAAAAAAATGGACCAAAACAACTCCCTTACACCATTTACAAAAACCAACTCAAAATGGATAAAAAACTTGGATGTAAGACCTGAAACCATAGAAATCATAGAGGAAAATCTAGGCAAAACCTTCCATGAATTACAATTCAGTGATCCCTTTCTAGTCACTTCTACAGATGGTAAAAAAATGAAGAAAAACATAAACAGATGGGACTACATCTAACTAAGAAGCTTCTGTACAGCAAAAGAGACAACAGAAAAACAGAAAGAAGCCCAATGGAATGGGAAAAAATTTTTGCCCTCCACAAGAGTGATAAGGGTTTAATATCAAAGATCTACAAGGAACTCACACAACTAAACGAAAACTAAATAAGAAGACCAATCAAAAAATGGGCAGAAGAACTAAAGAGATACTTCTCTAAAGAGGAAATACAAATGGCCAACAGGCACATGAAAAATTGCTCAACATCACTAGCAATCAGGGAAATGCCAATCAAAACCACAATGAGATACCACCTTACACCAGTAAGAATGTCTTATATTAAAAAAAACGGGCAACAACAAGTGTTGGCATGAATGCAGAGAGAAAGGTACACTCTTACACTGCAGGTGGGAATGTAAACTGGTCCAGCCACTATGGAAAGCATTGTGGGGACCCTCAAACTAATGAAAATGGAACTACCATTTGACCCAGCAATTGCTCTTCTGGGAATCTACCCAAAGAAGACCTCAATGTGGGTACAAAGGGATTCCTGTGCTCGGATGTTTACTGCAGCACTATTTATAATTGCAAAGACATGAAACCAACCCAAATGTCCCAGAACAGATGAATAGATGAAAAAGATGTGGTATACACACACACAATGGAATATTGCTCATCAATTAAAAATGGCAAATTTGAATTTATGATAACAGGGATGTACCTACAAGAAATCCTATTAGCAGAAACAAGTCAGAAAGAAAAAGACAGAAATCAAATGGTTTCACTAATATATGAACAACCAAATGAAAATACACAACTGGGGGGGGGGGCAGCTGGAGCGGCCAGGGAGGGAAGGTGGTGGGTGATCCCCAGGAATTACAATGATGTGAAATATATGTGTATATAAATAAATTATTAAAAAAAAGATAACTGATACAAGAATCAAGTCCCAAAGACAAAATAGCTCTTCTCTCCATGGTTTGTGTTTCATTTTAGGTCACAAAGACAAGTAGGTAAGAGAAGACTTTACAGTAAGCCTGGTTTGGATCCCAGCACCATGATCCCTAGTTTCTAGGTGACCTTGGAATAAGCAGTTTGATCTCTCTGAATCTCAGCCACCTCACTTTTAAAATGGAAAAGTAATGATGGTATCCACCCAGCCAAGATGTGGGTTAAAGATGATAGAATATATATTAAAATGATCCCAGATTCTGATACAGAGCAATTGTTTAATATATTTTTTTAAATTTTATTTATTTTTATTCTCTAAATCACAACCTCTGTAAATGATTTTTGGGATACCTCCCCCTCCCTCTGACGCCCCCTCCGTTCATTCAATCCCCTCTTGTTGTTTGGTAGTCTATGTTAAATCCATTAATCTCTTTCTTTCCTGTGACAGTGTTTTTTCATTGAGTGAGGGATTGTGTTCTTGGAACCAGATGAACTGTGTTGATAGGTTTTCAGTGTTAACCTTGCGTTGGGCAGACAGTCTATATTTATTTGTTGTCTGTTCATGTTTTCTCATTGGAGGCTGTCTTCTCCAATCTGTTCTCTGTTGGCTTGCTGCTTTACCTTATGGTTCTGGTGTCAGGTTTAGGGGGTCTAACTCCCAGTCAGTGTTGGTGAACAAGTTTCTCTGTGGGTACAGGCATCTGTAAGTGCCATTGTAGATCATCTCCTCTGGCTCAGTTTGCAGCTTTGATGTGGGACTGATATCTCCACTCTTTGACCTTTCTCTCCTCTCTCCTCCGGTGGGAAGGGGTGCCTTGCTGTCTTAGACAACATCTCCAAAATGAGGTCTTGGCTCTTCTAGACCTGGTGAGCATAGAGGTGTGCTTCATGATATCATGTTTCCATAGTTGTTTCTCCAGTATCACATGTACTGGTTCTCTAAATAGTCCATCTCCTGTGTACTGCTCAGGTTTGTGGGCTGGATTTTTACCTGGTCCCTCACCTGTTCTATGATGGGGTTTATATTATGCATGTCTTCCCCTCTTGAAGATTAGCTGGAGTGAGAGTGAAATGTAAGGTGCATCCCCTCCTCACCCACCTGCATGCAGGTTCCTCCCTGCATGGGAGTAGGGCCTGGATGACTGGGCATGTGCCATCCCAAGCCCCCATGGGGTAAGAGTTTGGCCTAACTATGCCTCGTCCCATTCAAACTGCAGAAGGTTGCCCCATGAAACCATCTGCTGGTGGATGGGGGTAAAACCCCACCCAGGTCTTCCTCTAAGGCTCTCTAGGCACAAGGGGCCTACTTGGAGGCTGTTGCCATCTTTGCTCCCCACTGGCAAAGGAGCTCCAATGGTGCCTTATTTAATAAATGTTATCTTAAAAAAAATAACCCCAAGCTCCAAGGAGAACTGACAGCAAAGAGAGAAAGCTGTTCTCCCTTCCATTTCTCCTGTTCACCTTTGTCTGGTTGATTTATAAAAAGTTAACCATTTGGATTCAGTTCTACTTTGCTTTGCATTCAGTGGCTTGTTTATGTGTAATCAGAAATATCCTGAGAATGGAACACAGGACTCCATGAAGTGGCTTTGACTATTACATTAAAACAAGAGAAGGCTGAGAATACTGTCTGCCTTCTTGTACAGATGTAGAGATGTTGTTCAGATAATCATTATGAAAATGGGCGCTTGCTCCATAGACTAAGATTTTTTTCCTTTTTTTTTTTTTTTTTTTGGCAACTAGGTCTTGCTATTTTTGCTGCAGGCTCCTGTTGCTCGAGGTACCACAGACTCAAGCAATCCCCAGCCTCAGCTTCCCAGGTAGCTGGGATTACAGGGGTGTGCCACCATGCCCAGCTATTTTTTTGGGGACTAGGTCTCACTAATTGCCCCCAGCGGGACTCAAACCATGATCCCTGGCCCTGGCCATGGCTTCCTAGGCTGCCGCTTACAGGCAGGCACCACCATGCCTGGCCTTTACTTTTTTTATATTATTTATTTTGTTGTTTAGATCACAACCTCTGTAAGTGGTTTTTGGGACACCTCCCCTCCCTCTTCCCTCTCCTGCCCCCTCCATTCTCTCAAACCCCACTCTTTGTTGTTTACTAGTTGTGGTAAGTCCATTAGTCTCTTTCTTTCCTGTGTCAGTGTCCTGTCACAGGGTGAGGGACTGTGTGTTGGAACCAGGCGAGCCTTGCTGGTAGGTTTTCAGTCTTAAGTTTGCATTGGGTGGCCAGTCTGTATTCATCTGTGATATGTCCATGTTTTCTTGCTGCAGGCCATCTTCTCTAATCCCATCTCCACTGCTTTGCTGTTTTACCTTATGGCACTGGTGTCAGTTTTAGCGGGTCTTGCCCCCAGCCAGTGTCGGTGAAGAAGTTTCTCTGTGAATACAGGCACCTGTGAATGGCCCTTGTAGATCATCTCCTCTACCTCGGTTTGCAGTTTTGATGTGGGGCCGATTACCCCATCTTTGATCTTCCTCTCCTCTCCTGTAGTATGGGAAGGGGGTATTGCTCTCCTAGAAGGCATCTCCAAAATGAGGTCCTGGGTCTTCCTGGCCCAGTGAGCGCATAGGTGCGCACCGTGACATTGTGTCTCTGCAGTTGTTCCTCTTGTCTCATATGTACTGGTTCTCTTGGTAGTTCATCTATTGTGTCCAGCTCAGGTTTATAGGCTGCATTTTTGCTTCATGATCCCTCACCCATTCTACGATGGGTTTTGTGTTGTGCATGTTTTTGCTCCTTTTTAAGTTTAGCTGGAGTGAGAGCAAAATGGAAGGGGCTCCTCTCCCCCGCCCCCACCTGCCCACCCGCAGGTACCTCCCTACGTGAGGGCAGGGCCCAGATGGCTGAGCCTGCACTCTTCCATGCTCCCCTTGGGCTAGGAACAGGAGGCAACATGGCTCCGCCAGTCCGGGCTAGAGATGGCTGCCTTGTGCAAGGGAACTCAGATGGCTAGGAACCTGGGCAGGCAGGCAGCCCTCAGGTGGCTGCCTGCTGGTGGGCAGAACTCCAACATTTTTTTCTGATTCATGGCATGAGAGACACATTGTTGCCCCTCATATTGCTACAAATGCATATAAGTGGAACTTTACCACTCACAGACAGACCTTCCAGAGATGCTCTGAGGTTTTATGATGGAATGAATAATTCAGAGCTTGTGCAGACCCCAAATTCCAGGCTTAAATTGTTAATGAATTTATCAGTGTGACAGATGGAAACAGAGTTGCATCAGAATATCAAACTACTAAATATTTATGGTGATTATTTAGTCTGTTGTTGAATGATTCCATTTTCCAAAGTTAATAATTGACCGTTAAGGCAGCACTTTTTTTCTTTGCAAGAATATTCTTTAATCTACCAATCCATTAATTAAGCTGTTTAGAAGTAGAACTTCATGTTAAAAGGCAGAATCAAAAGAGTTATTGAAATTGACAATATGCTCATGAAATGTGGGTCAAAAGAAGGTCTGTGAGAATTAGTTTTAAGCAAACCCATGGGGATAGATCTTCAGCATCACCAATAAGCATTCATTTTTTTTTTCAGAGTATATGATCTGAATTTTTTCACTCAATCAAACTTTATTGATCTTCTATTTGTTTGCATAACTGCATAATTTTACAACTACAACTTCACAAATTATTTTGCGCATCTGCTTCACACACCCTCCGCCAAGGTGCTTATTTGAGAGACTTTCGTATTGTTCTTTTTCTTATCAGAAGTTTTCTATTACCTTACTTTAAACTTTTGTTTATATCCTTTGTCTTATAGGAATGGATAAAGACTAAATTAAGAATTAATTAAATTATATTAGGTTTTTATAATGTACAGATTTTTAATGTTTGGTTTTCTTGTGGGGGGGTGGTGGTGGTGGTTTGAGATAAAATCAACCCAATAGTAGACTTTAGCATATAGTAACAATCCTCCTAGATCTGCTTTGTGTCAATTAGGATTTAGTTAGAGAAATGGAACCCCTAAGACATAGATGTGTCTCAGATTTTATTAGTTTGTTTCTAGTTGTACAATCAGACACTAGAACCATGATTTTTATCTGTGTGTTTGCATGTATGTTTGCATGTATGATTTTTTTAAAATAGAGATTTTCCCATTAACAACGAAGGAGTAGTCTTTTAAAGTCTTTCATCACATATCTGATGATGGATCCTGAAGTCTGTTTGGGAGGCAATTGGGAAGGGGAAGTGGATAGAAAATGGGGCAGAACAAGGACCAAGTGTAACCCATGAGCATGTGGTGAAAGCTCTGTGAGTTCTCATTGCCTCCCACCAGGACAATCTGAGAAGGGCTAGTAATAAGCAAGAAATTACAGTGGCTTTCATTAATTAACCACTAGCCATTTTTCTAAGCATGTCAATGTTATGATTATTGCCTCTATGGAAGTTTTTAATATGTATTATTTTTTTCTTCAGTTATTCCAATCATTCACATAGGATAAATTCTCCAGGAGCAGAATTTCAAGTCAAAAAGTATGAAAATCTAAAACAAAACAACTATTTATTTATTAATTTAATGATGTATCATTATTTTACATACTTGTTTGTTTTTCTACAATATATGATTTCTTCCCTCAGGTATGGTTTTTCATAGTTTTTCTACCACCAAAATACCTATTGTCCTCCTCTATAGTCTATTGTGCTCTCCTCATCCCCCCCCTCCAAATTCCCCCATTCTCCCTCCCTTTCCTCTCCAAGATGCCTCAGCTCTATGCCTAGCTTTCAAGGATAGTTTTCAAAGTTCATCTTTGTCTGATCCTTTGTTTACTTTCTCTATATTCCATATAAAAGTGGAGCCATGCATTATGCACCTTTCTTCTTCTGACTCACTTCACTTAAGATAATCCTTTCCAGTTCCATCCATGTTGCTGCAAATGGCATGAGTATCTTTTTTGATCTCTAAGCTGTCTCTCTCTGCATCCCCCATGTGTGTATATTGTATGTGTGTGTATATGTATACACATACACCCCATCTTCTTGATCCACTCCCTTGTAGAATATGAACATTTTTATGGCTCATGATATTTTGTTGTCAAATTGCCTTCCCAAAGGACCAAAGCAACAGTTTGCATTGCCACTAGTCATGTCTAAGTACAGTAAAGAGGTATTAGAGTGGCTTACCTTGTTGCAAATATTCACACTCAAATAATGGTTAAATATCTCCACCCTTTGTGGAAGAAAATTGTTACTTGAAATTTTGTATTTAGTAATGCCTTCTTTAAGGCAAATTTGCTTCCATGGCACATTTATCAAAAGCCATAACATTAAACCAACACCAGTCTCTCAGAATATTGCGTTGGAATTAGAGCTCAGAGTATAGGACAGAGCAGTTTTTCTATGTAGATTATATTCATTCTCTCTTCTTCTGAAAAGGAAACTCCAGTTTCTCTGGGACACCTCTATTCCTACCCAGTACAGATGATATGTAGGAAGCGGACTTGGCACTAACCTCTTTGAGGGGAGCATGCAACCCAAATCTAACCCATTCAGACTATCATTCCACCCTCTGAATCAGTGATAGGTTCAGGCACAAGCATGTGATATAACCAGGAAGGTTACATATATTCCTGGAGTCTTCCTGATAGCACCAGCAGCATCCTTCTTTTCCTGATTTGAGAGCAGGTTGAATATCTTGCCACAATGGAGGAAGAACCTGCATGATGATGCAGCCAAAAGCAAAATAGTTGTGGAGAAAACCCTCTCTGAGTCCCCAGGTGCAGCTGGGCTCCATTCAGGCTTGGATTTGCCAAAAACATGAGCCAATGCTTCCTTTTCATTACCTCAATTTTAGATGGATGTTCTATAATTTGAAGCCAAGGATTTTGGAACTATACAAAGCCTGGATATTTATGTAATACTTTTTTGGTTCAAGTTTTTCTCATACTGTGTGTTTACCATTGGTTTCTCCCAGGATCTCTGAGAGAGATGGGAAGCATCTCACATGGCAAATGGAAATTGTTACTGGAAAGCATGAAAGTGTCATTATGCAAATTTAAAGGTAAAATACTTGGAAAAGTATGAGTACAAGTCAGTTTAGCATTCAAGTTAGACCTGCTACTTCTTCTCTCTGAGGCTTGGGGCAAGTTGCCACCTTCTCTGAATCATCTCAGATTTCTTATCTGAATAACTAAGGAAACAATGATGACCATTGAGATTTTTTTTAGTAACTCAGATGAGATAATGAATATTTTTTAAATTATTTTTTATTGGGGTAATGTTGGTTTACATTGTAGTTTACATTTGGTAGTATACTGTTCCCTCCCCTCTTTCTGGTGATGTTACCACAGTGTTCCCACCACTGAAGCACCCACAAGTAGTTCTAGGCCACAGGTGATCAGCTAGAAAAGGGGAACTAGTGATATAATTACCTTAATATCCCAGAATTGGGTTTTTTTAATCATAACATGCAACATATTCTCATTTTACCATGGCCACATATTCTCATTTCACCATGGCCTCATAAGTCACCATGGACTTCTAAGTGAGGGATTTGGGTTAGCTTTGGAGTAGTAGAAGTATATCAGTGGCCATTACAAGCTATTTAGAAACAAATTTCACTGCCAAACATGAACCAATGACTTGAGGTGTGAGGAGTTGGAGTGAGGAGGGGGAAATGTGGAGTAGGGTGGGGGGATAAGAGTAAAATATGGAGGGGAAGGCCATACCCAAGGGAAATGACAGCTTTACACTCATGACCAATATTGTACGAATATATGAAATAAAAATTAAAAAAAAATGTCAGAAACTTCATCCAGGAAGCACAAGGCTTCTTTTCTTCTGGAGTTCTCCAACTCCTTCCCAAAGTAGCTTTAAACATGAATTCACATTTTCAGGAAATTTGAAGAATATTCCTAGAAAACCTATTGAAAAACTCATAATGATGTTTAACAGACTCAATAATCTTGATAATGCAATATAGAGGAAATGCATTAAGTAACTGTATATTTATTCCCATATTGAATAAGTTGGCAAAAAGCAACAGGGTTCTTACTGAAATTAGTGACCTCATTTCTCTTTCCTTTAATATAGAAATGTTGCCATCTAAGTTGAGTAGTGGAACAACTGCCAGATATTTTAAGTGCCTGTTGCCTAATTTGAAATGGATGAATAATTGCATCAGATGCCTGTGTATTAGAAGAGACAGGAGGTGTTTTCATGGGTCTGTTTCCTGTATCTGCTTCCTTATGGTTTTTACCTAAGAAACTCATTAAGGTTTGTGTTTAATAATTTGATTGAGGCATCCAGGTACCCAACTGGTTACCATAGTTAACTTTCCACTCCCATGGCAACACGGTACCCAATTCCACCTGTTCTCCATCTAGAAGGCAAATCATTGCCCTTCTAACTCCAAGGCATGTAATGAATAGTGTTTAACTTGCTGCACTCAAGTATTTTGTGATGGAGATGCAGCATCTACTCAGAAAATATCACATTACAGGAATCTGGTATGCTTTTTTTTTTTTTTTTTTGAGACTAGGTCTTGCTGTTTTTGCCCGTGGAACTGCAGGCTCTCATTGCTCGGGGTACCACAGACTCAAGCAATCCCCAGCCTCAGCTTCCCAGGTAGCTGGGATTACAGGCACGCGCCACCACACCCATCTATTTTTTTTGGAAGTAGGTCTCGCTATGGGTCCCAGGCGGGACTTGAACCGTGATCCCTAGCCCCGGCCGCTTCATAGGCTGAAGCTTACAGGCACGAACCACTGTGCCCGGCTTTGGTATGCTTTGTTTTGTTATTGCGATAATGGCATTTTTACTGTGCTGCTGCTAATCTTGTTTTACTAGCCTTGATTAAAGTGTCAGGAAAACCCAAGATGATATGAATGCTAATTGTTATTATTCAGTGTTTACAAAGTTTCCTTTTAGGAAAATCAGTCTCCAAGGATGCTTCTGGAAACAAGACACCAAGGAGATTTATTCATGATTATGCTGTAGCCTGTTCCTTTGCTACCCAGAGAAAGTATATTCAAAGTCATTTTAATTTCTTAGCACAGCAATAGTCATACTTATAGATATCTGTAGAGTCAATATTGTTTTGAGCATTAGTATTATGACCTGGCTATTAAGGCTCATTGGAACTCATTGCAAAACCTAAATATTCAGAAACCAATTGCCTACGCTCTGTTACAGAAGATGTCATTGGTGAGGGCTAAATTTAGAAGCAGGGTAATGATGCACTGGGTGACTGCTCTCTTGAGATAATTTATAGTTGAAGAGCAGCAACCAATTATTTTCCATTTCAGAGAGGTTTATTTATTTATTTGTAAGTGAGAGGAATCAACAGTAACCAGCTACCCAAATACTATCTCCTTGCACAGGGTGACCAGGTGTTTTTGGTAAGCCGGTGTTTTTGGTAAGCCCCAGCAGACAGGATTGGAAGCAGAGATGGAACTACCCAAGCATGCATCAGTGATCTGTGACTGCACACCAGGCTTGGGATGACTGATTGTCTTATTCCCTCTGCTTGGACCCAGGAGTTTATAGTTCAGTCCCTTCATTCCCTTTTCGAAAGTGAAAATTTTATTATGAAGGATGGTTTGTGTACTTGCCCTAAATCCTTTTTGGTTCTTCTTGTTTTATGACCACAGAGCTTCACTGTAGATTTCTCCTGTTTCTGTGCCTTCTCTTTGTCATTTATCATGCTGACAGCTTAATAGAATTGCAGGTCTGGCAGATGGTTCTGGGATGTCCTTTCGCACACAGTGCTAAGGAGCGTTAACCCTATCAGGGAGTCCCTTGACACACTATTGCTAGAAATGGTGCTAACAATACTGATATGACAAAAGAGCAACCAGAAGGTAAGTAAAAGCATACACACATCAACTTCAGATGGTTTTTTCTTCAGTGCTTCTGGTGAGGTTTATCAGGAGGAGCTCCTTAGGATCTTGGGGGTCGCTATGTAGGCAGTCATGGCAGTACTCTTAGCTATGGAAATGCACTGCTGGAGTATAAGCTATCTTCTGGTTAATAACAGGAAGAGAAGAGACTAGCAGAGTAAACCAAATGTAGAAAGAGATTGCAACCTATCAATTCAGAAAAATTAAAGCTATCGCTCACTGAGAATTTACTATATTCCAGACAAGGATTTAATTGCTTTATATACATGATTTAATTTAACCCCCATACTAACATTTTCAGGCAACTATTATCATAACAAATACCTGCTGAGTTTACTAAATATTAGGCACTGTGCAAAACACTAAAGTCATTAGCTTGTTCCTTTCCCTCAATGACATTCTCCCTCAAATAGCTGTCTTCTATCTAGTTACTCTTGCTAGTTTATGGCCATCACTATAGGCCAGGCCATCAACAATACTTTTTATTATACATATTCTTTCTTATGTTGTTGTATACCCCAAAGTTCTCCCACTGCCATATCCCCCATGATTTTTTACCACGATCCTTTGTGCTCACATCTCCATATTTTAAAACTTTTTGCACACAAAAGAAAAAGTTGATGGGAAAGATCCTAATATAATAAAGGCCTCATGTTATAAGTGCATAGACATTTACAACCCCATGGGGACTTTCTGATCAAGATAAGGAACATTTCTAGCAGTTTGGAGGTTTTCTCATGCCCCATTCCCAGTAGGTACCCTCTTGTAGGAAATCACAATTCTGACCCTATTGCCATAAATTGATTTTTCCTATTCTTGAATTCATATAAATGGAATTATACTTATATATTGAGGTTCTGACTTTTATGGTATAAATCACATCTATGTTCTGACTTTTCTGGTATAAATCATATCTAAGTTGTTGTGAAGATCACTGGTTTACTCTTTGTCTACTGTGTAGTGCTTTTTGTGTGTATGAATATACAATTATTTATTCATCACAATTATTTCTTGCCTAAATTCCCAATGAACCCCTTAATTGGTCTATTGGCATTTCCATTTGACTTTTAATCTTTTCCACTTTCTAGCCAGAAGGGCTTACTATGTCTTTTCTAAGAGAGACATACACATTGAATATGGAAAGCACCAGTATTCTGACAAGTGTGGTTTGCATTTTGGGGCAAGGAGAGTTCAATTTAACAATTTCAATTCAACATATATTTATTGTATACCTAAGGACTGGCTAATGCTCTTTAACAGTGCATAGGTAGTTCATGGAAAGACAGTCACTGAATCAGTACATTCATTCAATGTAATTTGTTGTACGATAGTGGTAGAATACCAGCTACAGGGGGATCACAAAGAGAATTAAACCCTCCTCAAGATTCCCAGCTTTGGCTTTGAGTTCATGCCCATTGAAAACACTTGCTAGTTACTGATCTAAGGTATCTGGGAATTTGAAAGCAGATACTCAATACAGGGTGGAAGTAAGCCTGTTAAGAATGTTCTTGTTCAACCAACACATTGGGTTCTGGTTTCCCAGATTGGTCTGCTTTGTTGTATGGTGTGTGCTTAGTTAAATGATCATGGCCAATTCTTTGTAAAGAGAAAGGAGGGGGTTTTTGTTCTAAAATGCTGAGAACCAAACTCCCAATGGCAGATAATGTTGTTTGGGTCACTGGCAGCCTCTTTTTCTGACATCAGCTGTTCTGTGGCTTCCAACAATGTTCAGTTTAATGCGCTGCACAAACTAGACATTCAGAGCACACTTTCGAGTTTAACCTGACAGTGACATTTCACAGAAGGCTTGTATGCTTAGATTTGGTGCTGAGGAGAAGATAGAAGCTTGTCTCCTTATTTACATAATGAGATATTTTTCTTTAGTGATGATGCCATGTAATGCTGTCTTCTCTCAAATTATTTCATGCCCCCCCCACCCCCCCCGGCCAGTGAAGAAGTTGAGGTTCTGCTTTATGGCTAGATTGTTTACCAAGTGAAACTATATGGAAAATTGAAAATTTCTAGTTGGCTTTGCTTGTCAACAGTTTTGGGCTGGTAGAAAATTAATTGTCTAGTGGCTTGAATGTGAAGAGTTTTGTTAAAAATTGACAGTATATTTTAGAGAATGTTTATTTTAGTTACAGAAAAGCATACAAATCTTATATAGAAACCATTTTAAGGAGACCGGTGTAAAGTTGAACAACTATCCATATTCCACACATTTTTTTTTGTTTTTGTTATTATTTTTGTTCTGCTTTTATCCCTTCATGTTATTTTGTATATCCAGGCACAGAGTCTAAATATCTCCTGAGTACAATTATGTTCATTAATATATATAATATTGTATCTATATAATTTATAATAGCTTGTAGAGCCATTTTTTTATTAGACACTTGAATTTTCATTTTTTCTTATCTAAATAGTGCTGCAAAGGTAAATTTTTAAAAAATATATTAAATCTTTTAATTTTCTTACAGTGTTGTTTATTTTTATAAGATATTTGGTTTCTACTCTCAGGCATAGTCCCCATAAATCTCCCACTATCATACCACCTGTGACCCATCACCATGGTCCCTTGTGCTCTTTGTACCTCTGTTTTGGTCCCTCTCCCTCCCTCTATCTGCCTCTCCCCTGCTATATGCCCCAGATCTAGAGTTGCCTGCAAATTTTGTCTTTCTTGACACTTTGTTTAGTTTCCCTATTTCCTCCTCTAAGTGATACCATCTGATATTTTTCTTTTCTCTTCTGACTTATTTCACTGAACACAATCTCATTTCAATCAATGTTGTTGCAAATAGCATGAGTAACATTTTAGATCAATGAGTAATATTCCATTGTATATAATATATATACTTCATCTTCTTGATCATTCATCGATTTTGGGGCATTTAAATTTTTACCATAGTTTAGCAATTGTAAATATTATTGCAATAAATATAGGAATGCTGGTTTCCTTTTGAATTAATGCTTTTAAGTCCTTGGGTAGATTCCTAAGAGAAGAATTGTTAGATCATATGGTAGATTCATTTTTAATAATTTGAATGTCCTCGACACAGCTTTCCATAGTAGTTAGGTCAGTTTATATTCTCACAAGCAACAGTGTAAGAGTATTCATTTTTCTCTGTTGCCTTGCCAGTATTTATTGTTGTCAGTTTTTTTCTTAAATATGGGCCATTTTCAGTGCTGTGAGGTGGTATCTCACTGTAGTTTTGATTTGTATTTCCCTTATTACAGGTGATGTTAAGTATTTTTCATATGCCTGTTGACCATTTTAATTTCCTCTTTGGAGAAAGAAGTATCTTAGTTTGTCTGCCTATTTTTTGACTGGCCTTTTGGCACATACTTTTCTTGGGTTGTGAAAGCTCTTTGTAAATCTTTGATATCAGTTCCTTATCAGTTTTATGGTATGCAAATATTTTCTCCCAATCTCCCAAAATCTTTTATTTTGATTATTATCTCTTTTGCAGTACAGAAGCTTTTTAGCTTGATGTCATCCTAGTTGTTTATCTTTTCTTGTATTGTTTTTGCTTCTGGTGATTAGTCCTCAAAGACGTCTCTGAGATGTATGTCATGGAGTATTTTACTTAAGTTTTCTTCTATCCATTTTATGGCTTCAGGATTTACATTCAAGTCTTTTGTCCATTTTGAGTTGAGGCATGAGATAGTAGTCTAATTTCATTCTTTTGTAGGTAGAAGTCCAGTTTTTCAGCACCATTTATTGAAGAGACAATTGCAAAGGGACTATTTGTATAATTGACTTTGTACTTTCTTCTGATATTTTTTTTGGAATATAAAATTACCAAAGTCTGGAATTATTTTCAGGCTCCTTTTGTTTAATTGCTTACTATAATGTCAATGTATAATACCTTGAGTAATACTTAAGTGTACTTATGTACTAATGTTAAATATTGAGTTTTATATAATATTTGATATATTTTAGTTTCTTTCATTGTGCAAGGATTTGATGTGGTCTGTCTCCATTGATTATCATCTCCTTTATTGGCTAAGATATCATCCATAATTTAATGCAGAAACAAATTCTGCTAACTGTATTTAAGGTTTGGGTACTGAAAGAGTATTCATTTTCTGAATTTAAAGTTAAACCAAATGCAAATCAAAATAATAAGGAGATCTCACTTGACGTGTGAATAATGGCTATTATAATAAAGACAAAAGCCAAATATAGGAGAGAATGTGGAGAGAATCAAACACTTATACACTGTTGGTGGGAATATAAATTGGTGCCACTGTTATGGAAGGCAGTATGTAAAGTCTTCAAAAATTAAAAATAGAAATGCCTTATGATCCAGTTCTTCTACTTCTATATGTTTATCTAGATGTTTATCTTCTATTTCTATGTATGTTATCAGTTTATAATTTGAACTGATAAGTGCACTACAAGTTTATTTCAGCATCATTTACAGTTCCCAAGATCTGTAGATAACCTAAACGCCCTACAACAGATGACTATACAAAAGAAAATGTGGTGTACATACACAATAAAGTATTATTTATTACAAAAAGATAATAGTCTGCCATCTGCAACAATATGGATGAACCTAGAGGGTTTAATGCTGGGTGAACTATGTCAGATGGAAAAACAAACACTGCATGGTTTCACTATCTGTGGTATATGAAAACAAATAGATAAACTCAGTAAAACAAAAATAAACTTTCAGGCTGTAAGACCAACTGGTGAGTATCAGGAGGGAAGGAGTAAGGGGGTGGGTAGATTAAGTAAAAGAGGTCAGTTACAGGGCCCGGCCCGGTGGCTTGTGCTTGTAAGCTTCAGCCTATGAAGCGGCCGGGGCTAGGGATCGCGGTCCGGGGCTAGGGATTGCGGTCCGGGGCTAGGGATTGCGGTTCGAGTCCCGCCTGGGGCCCGTAGCGAGCCCTAGTTCCAAAAAAATAGCTGGGTGTGGTGGTGCGCGCCTGTAATCCCAGCTACCTGGGAAGCTGAGGCTGGGGATTGATTGAGTCTGTGGTACCCCGGGCAACGAGAGCCTACAGTTCCACGGTCAAAAATAGTGAGACCTAGTCTAAAAAAAAAAAAAAAAAAAAAAGGTCAGTTACGTGGTGAAGGATAGAATTGGACCTGAAGTGATAATCTTCATGTAGATTATACAGATGTTGATTTTAATGGTGCACAATTGGAACATACAATGTTATAATAAAATATTTCAATAAAAATAATAAAACTAATTCAAAATACTTTTGACTTTTCACAAGAAAAAATCTCAATGATTATTTTGTTTGGGGGAAGGAGTTGGAACTATGCTATACTTAGATTGAAATTCATTCAGCACTTACTTTGAGTAATTGGTGTGTTTTGTGGGCATGGAGAAGGTCTTATTAAACCCAAGAGGTTTGTTTAGCTTTTTATATTCACCATTTAAAAAATTGAGATATAATTGACATGTAGTATGTTAATTTCAGATGTATGATATATAATTATGATATTTGTACATCATCCAAGGTGATCACCACAATGGTTTATTAACATCCATCACTATACAGTCATCATAATTTTTTGTCTTACGAAAATTTTTAAATTTACTCTTAGCAACTTTCATACGTACAAAACAGTATGAGTAAGAATAGTCATCAAGCTGGGCACGGTGGCTCGTGCCTGTAAGCTTCAGCCTATGAAGCGGTGGGGGTTGGGAATTGCAGTTCGAGTCCTGTCTGGGGCCCGTAGCGAGACCTAGTTCCAAAAAAAGAGCTGGGTGTGGTGGTAGGCGCCTATAATCCCAGCTACTTGGGAAGCTGAGGCTGAAGATTGCTTGAGTCTGTGGTACCCCGGGCAATGAGAGCCTGTGGTTCCACGGGCAAAAGTAGCAAGACCTAGTCTCAAAAAAAAAAAAAAAAAAAAAAAAAAAAGAGAATTGTATCTTCAGGACTTATTTTATAACTCGAAGTTTGTACTTTTTGACCACCTCCACCTACTTTGCCCTCCTTCTGCTGACACTCTCTACCCCCACTCTACTCATTTTGTTTTTTGAAAATCAGGGAATAACAGGGTACCTACAAGTGAGTTGCTGAGATTGAAACCTAAAGCTTGGTCTCCCTCTTTTTATTGATACGGCTGTTAGTGTCCTGCAACCTAGAACAAAACAGATGGATGAACATGAGGATTTAGAACACAGTCTGCTCCTTGATAGAGGAAAAAGCTACCAAGAGCCAAGCCTCTAATAAATGACAGAAAGGGGGATACAGTAAGACTGAGACATTTGGGTATGCAGAGCTTGAATTGAGTTGCCCACAAGTGATCATGTCTAGTTTTATAGAACAGATCAAATTTCTGAAATAAGAGAAATGACTTCTTGGGAGCTTAGTGGTGTAAGAATAGAGAACAAGAACTTCAGAGACAGAGACAAAAAGGGCTGGAGTTGAATCCATCTCTTTCCTCTTACTAGTTAAGTGACCTTAGAGAAGATTCTTAATCTAAGACCCAATTTCCCAATCTGAAAAGCTAGGTTCAAATCTACCTCAAAGAATAATTGTCAACTGAAAATGAGATAGTATATATGCTCAACCTTTGGGCGCTGTTACTTTTCCATGATAAATGTAAAGAAAAGTAATTTGAAGAAGACAGTGAGGGCTTCCCAAAAGGGTGTGCTAGAAGGGATTTGGTGCTTTTACATCTTGCTCAGGTGGCTTCAGTAATGGAAACAAGCCTGAGTTTTCTTCTTGAAGTCCTTCCAGAGCTTCCAGAAAGTTTCTCTTAGCAGGTGGTAGATACACTGGGATTCTCAACAAATAAAAGAACATTTAGTGTCTTGACTAACTTCTTTGAGAAATTTCAATTCTATTTATTGGACATTTTTCTTTTAAGCAAGGAAGAACATAAGATAAATACAATAATAAAGGCTGGTCATAAATTTTTTGAAATTGTCATATTTCAGAAAGCTGTGCAGTCCCCAAACGTCTGCAGGCTGCTAAAAGCTTTACAGAATACACAGGAGAACATTTTTATTTTTGTGGAGAAAAGATGACCTACAACTCCAGGAGTCTATGTACTGTATTCACTTGTAGAAAGATTTATGAATTTTGTGGAAATGACTCATTTTAGATACTACCTTTATTACCAAACGCTGTCATTTTGTGTTTCAGATATGAAATAAACATTATAATCTCTGCCTAATCCTTCACAGATGGGAATATTGAATATTGACAACCATAATCAGCTTTGAAATTTCAAACACATTGCTCTTCTAATATCTCCAGACAGTGTCCCTCCTGCCAAGTGGCTCTGTAACTACACGTGGAAGAGTGGCGTTATTTTCCACACACCTTTTAGCTGCCTGTCAGGTAATAATGGATTTGGTGACTTGCAGCCACACCCCATAACATGAGGCTCATACAGCCTGTGAAGTCCTTTGAGAGACAGCACAGAAAGGACACAAGGACATTCATGTTAGGAAACCAAAAATGCCACTTGAATAACGTGTCTGCGCATGGTTCTTCCAAACGAGGAGCCCAGTAAACATGCTTCATTGATGACCCTTCTGAGAAGGGCACTGTGAGACCGCAGGAGTTCTTCAGGTACATTTTCTTGACTTTTTTTTTCATTGACTAAAGGTGAAAAGATGAAGGACAATAGGACAAGAATAGGAGACAAGAATAGGAGAACTATCTCCCTGAGTAACTTTATCTTAGAATTTTAGAAATTTGTGAATAACAAATGAACACATGGGATTTGGGAAAATGATCCTCATATTCATATTCTTATTTTTTTTTTATTCCTGCAGTTCTATTAAAAATTCTGGGTATACTTTGACTTCATGATAAGGTGCAAGGAACTGTAAATTTAAATAACTTAGGAAATATAGGCCCCAAAAGAGTCTTAAGTGGTCAGTTCAATTTAAATAATACAAATATTGCATACTTTTCTTCTTTTGATTCAGAGTTGACCACACTGGTGATAGAATGTAAACTCCACAAAGTCATGGGTAAGGAAGTCATGTGATAAGAAAGCAGTCATTTTGAGTTGTCACTGAGGCATTTTTACAGCATGACAATCCTGCTCACACCCAGCGGTTGGATGTTTAGAAAAGGACCCAAGCTTGTAATTGTCTTCATGTTTCTGCCCAGTTTTTCCCAGAGCATCTAATAAAATAGCAGCTCAGAGTTGAGCCTGTGGAAGTTGGTGATCTCTGCTCCATCCTTATGGAGGTGTTTGTACTCCGCTTTCTACCTCCTGCACACTCAGGCCATGCTCAGGATGGAGCACTCCTCCCTCCCCATTCACGGGACCTTTTTTTCTGCCACTTGCAACTAATAAATCATGTAACTTTATTTCCTTTGTATGAGAGTTTGGAAACTGCACCTTCAAGCAAATGGCTCTTGACTTTCCATTTCTCCAAAGTGGGAGTTTGGAGACTGGGGGAGCCACTTGTCCCCTGTATGAGTGACTTGTGCCTTTTCATTCATCAGGTCATGGTCTCCATGTTCTTACTATAAACTCTGGGTTCAACATGATGGACACCATGATATTAAAACTGAAAACAGTGCCCACAGTAGATGCACTATGAAATTTTATTGAATGAGTTGATAAATATCTATTTTTTAAAATAAAAGATACCATCTTAGTGAAATTATCTCCAAGGCAAATTCAGTTTTCACATTAGATCTATTGAGTTTTTTTAATTGTAATTCTTTTGATACTTTTGGTATGAAGTATGGTATCTTTGGGACTTTTCAACTTGTAAAGGAGATTGACAGTCTGGAAATACTGAAAAAACAGTGATTATTCATATATATATCTCTGACCCTGATTCCCTACATCTTACGTTTCCTCATGTTAAACAAGTTTACAAATGTATTATACACAGATGTTGAAACATAAAGCTGTATACTTGAAACCTATTGTATTATAAACCAGTATTACTTCAACAATAAAAAAGTTGATGAGCTGTTCAGTATTCCCGAAAAATGTGTTTCAACTTATATTCTTTTCTCCTGTGTCTCCACTAAAACTATACTGTTACAAAGAGCTTGCTTATTTTTGTTCTTTAGTGCAGAAGGAAAAGAACTTGGCAATGTATTTTACAGTCATGGTTTTAGGATTTTTTTTTTTGCTCCTCTAGGTTTTTTTGCTCTAACATCAGTCAACAATATTTATGGAGTCTCTATTATGAGCCCAGCACACTGCTTCCCCAGTTTCATGCCTTATTTAAGAGATCTTTGATAACATATTTCATTCTTTTCTAAATCTCCAATTTGTTTACAGCTTGCTTAAAATATGAGTCCATGAAACTATGCATATAACAAAAGTGTGTTGGGAAGATTGTGCACTGCTTTTTTTTGGAGGGGGTAGGGGCGGGGAGAGACCCAGTCTCCCTTTTATTCATATCTGGCAAAAAGGATATTGATATATGTAGCTCATAGGCAGATATGGTGCAGAGGGAGGGGGTTACAACCATTTGAGGCAAATAAGAAACCTTATATTCTCTAAAATAGCTCTGCTGGGATATCATTTTTCTTGAACAGAAAACAGGTATTATGTTGTAATCAAGCTTTCAAAATGTTGGATATTTTCTTGCTTTGTTTGGCTCTTTGTTAGAGAGTTATTGTCCCAATTACATTGTATAGTAAACCATTCCAAACTCAGAAGCTTAGAAAAACATGTATTGCTCTCAGGCTCATAAGTCTACAGGTAAGCTACAACTCAGCTGAGCCAGTGGTTATGGACTGGCACCTGCCAGCCATGCGATTTTGTTTTAGGTTACTGGTTACCCAGGCTTATCATCAGAGTGGGTTCATATCTGCTCCTCAAGGCTGCTCATCCTCCTTGGCCCACTAGTGATCCAACTCTTGTTCTTATGAAGGAAGGCAGAACACAAAAGCCAAACATGCCGAAGACCTCTGTTCGTGTCTTATGTATTAACATTCTTTTAGTCAAGGTAAGGCACTTGTCAAGTTCATTCTTAATGGGACCAGGAAGGATATTGCCTCACAGGGAGAAGGTAGGGAATAAGTATTTACTAAACATTAATTTCAACCATTATCCAGTCCAATCGGGTGATCAGACTACAATGTGTGTCACCCCACTGATCACCAAGGTTATTGGACTGACCCTGGCTGACTAGGTGGGTGTCCCCTTCCTTCTCCATGTGCATCCCTCCTGACGGTGTTCATTTGGTTGAAGATGACAGCCTTCCCCAAAAAGAGATGAAGGGTTCTTTGATTAAAGGTAAATGAGTACCTACACTTCCTTCCTTGAGCCTCCAAACAAGCTGTCAAGTTTATAAAAGCTGGACTTTTGTCTATTTTGTTGCCTCTATATCCCTAGGGCTCTGCCCATGTAGTAGCTCAATGAACATCTGTCAAATGATAAAGGAATGAAGAAGCCAGTCCACAGGCTCAGCAACGAGCTGACTAAGAATAGTCAACAGAGTAGGATATACTTCTTATAACAAAGGTATTCATCTCAATAAAAGACATTTTTCAATGCATGGCATAATTTGTATTGAAATAACTGTAGGTACACAGCAACAGAGCCACTGTTCTATGTCTTTTGTGTCTCTTTTACTGTGAGTGTAGTTTAAGAGACTATTAAGGTCAGAAGGTGCTTCCAAACTGGCTTAACCCAAGCACATCCTGTGACTTGCAGTGACTGATGAGCCAGCCTGGAGATATACTGTTCTGCCCTGAGCCCTCTTGCTTGTCTTATGTGCCTGCTGAACAGGAGCCACCCAGAGGTGTTGCCATTGGTCAACTTCCCTTATCACTGTGGCCCTAAGCAGCTGGATCATGTGGCTTGAAACTGCACTGCTAGGAACACTCCCTGGGTCTCTGCTGTCACTCCACTCAGAGTCAGCAAACAGGCTCATGCTTTCCTATTTCCCTCTCACTATTGACCCTTGCACCTGGTTCTGGAAGTGGGTTCCACCTGCTGCTGCATCACATGGCAGTGCTAGTGGTACTGCCTGGGTATCCATGCTAGCTATGGTTTCTGGAAGTCACTGACTGAATGCCTCAAAATGCAAAGTAGTTTATTTAGGACAGGTCCAAGTCCAGTCACTTAAGTAAATGGTTGAACCATCTTAAAGTTGGTTTGACTGAGCACTTCATGCAGAAAAAAAAAAGCAGAGCAATTGATTATTTTAACTATCAACAAAATGCAAACTCAGGGTAGGAAATTTGTCTCTTTTGTTCAACTGTCATCCCTGTGACTAGCATATATTCAGTTTTTATCCTTTAAACATATGAAAGAAAAGTGCAGCCAGTTGCCTAATTGTTTATATTTAACTTTAAAATAAAAATTTCAATATGCTATACTGTGATGCTATCTGGTTAGTGATACTTTAAATAAATTTTCAATTCAATAAGTTCTATGTTTAGAGCAGTACTGGTATGTTACTGACACTATATAGTATTTGATCAAATATAATGAATTCAAAACAACAAGGAAGAGACTTTCTTGCCTTTGATTTTCAAATTTGGGACAAAGTACAAATCATCTAACTTCTCTATCATGGTTCCCTGTTTTCCCAGCGTCTCCCTTGAGGTAGAACTTATCCTTTAAAGGGGTGACAGTGATGATAAGAATAATAATATACTAATGCCATGTAGTAGTTAGCATTTACTCTGCACCAACACTGTGCGTGTGAAATAGGGCAGACATTACAATTATCTTTTTGCAAATTATCCCCTGCCTGTCAGATAGTAAATGATGAATTCAGCTCTCTTGATTCCAGAGTCTATAGTAAATGATGAATTCAGCTCTCTTCATTCCAGAGTCTATGTCTTTGACTGCCCTGACTCCACATTGGAAGGGACTGTAAGAGAAGGTCCTGCTGACTTAGCTGTCAAAGACATGTTGATACAAGTGCTAGCTGAATGAGGTATGTGGCTTCATAAAGTGCCTCTGAAAACTCATCTTTCCTGTCTTGATGAAAAGTAATTAAGACTTATGACTTTTATCATGTTTCTTAGCAATTTGTCCTGAACTCCAGGAAGAGTCTGAATCTCCTTTACTCTGAGATTCTTTTTGATTCAGTTTCTGAACTCAGTTTCTAAACATGAAAAGATAAGGTGGTAATATCTACAGAGACTGTAATTAAGCACAGTGGATTGTCTACAACTAATAATTTCATGGAGGGCCTTTTAAAAAATTTCACTGAGTTTCCAGAAGTTGCTATGTCTCTTGGGTCAAAAAACCTGATTGTCAGCATCTCCAGGGAGGGGGGCGGTAGTAGATGTAACTTAAGGTTTACTAAGGGGAAATTATCTTGAGCAGTGATGTGTGTGTGCACGTGTGTGTGTATGTATGTGTGCGCTGTCAACTGACACCTGGGAAACAGCCAACTGCAGACTTTGCATAGTTGTGATTTTGTATTGCTGTCGAGAAGATGATGTGTTGACATTTCCTCTTGAGAATAATGTCCAGAAGAGGCTTTGCACAGACTGCTAGTAGTTCTGCTAATCCTTACCTTGCCTCTGACACTTTCCTGGATGGATTCAGTTGCTGGAGCTCTGGAAGTAGTGGTTCTTTTGACAGCAGGAGAGAAAAGGACTTAAACCTGCTGCTCTCTGATCATCCTGTAACTCTTCACTGAGATGACAGGTTGCTCATCCTTCTAACTGATACCTGTGAAAACCATGTTCATCACTCACAGAGAGCCTGCCTGGGGTTCAATTTCAGTCTTAGCAGATAGCACAGTTCCCAAGGTGATGCAATAATACCCATGAATCAAGTTCAGGGTGGAGTAGTGTGTACTGTAGAATAGTTGACCTAGCACAGGAAGTGTGAGGAAAATACCCTGGGCACAGAGAATATGAAGGTAGCTAAAGAGTCTGCCTCCTTTCTTCAAGGGTCACTTTTCTATGTTGTGCTTGATGAAAGGGCTGTCAGTGTCACTAGGTTGCTCCCTGGCCTGTGTCCATCTCACTCAATATCACCCTGGTCTCTGCTCAAATTGATAGGCCTGGGTCTTCCTTCCATGTGGATTTGTGCTGCAGTGTTGGTCACTCAGGAAATGATCATTTCTTGTGCTGTTTTGCTTCTAAATTATCCATAGAATCCCTAACTGAAGGTTACTGTGCATACTGACTTTTTAGCAATGATTTTTGGGCTACAGAGGGAAAGCATAAATCATGGAAAAGGAAAACATTGAAAATGGGAAAACAGGTCCTACTTGAGAAAAATCCATAAGTGTCCTGACCATTTGCTACAGGGATTACTTTGTTAGGATTTTCTCTCTCGCTCTCACTCTCTCTTCTCTTACTTCCTAGATGAATCTATAATACCCAATTTCTTTCTTTATTATACTAGTAATTTCAGCTTTTCATTCTCCTGTCTGCCCTTCAAGTTAATTTCATGACCTGCTTTTGTTAGCTGAAAGCTTAAAAATGAGTTATGATAAAAGATAAGGCCTTTCACACAGGCCTCCACCTTTAGCTACACAAAGAAACAGTAGGAACTTTGAAATGATGTTTTCCCCCCAACATGTTAAATTCTATGAGAAGTCACCCTAATAAGTTTTAGTAAGGGGAAGGACAGTGGTGGAAATGATATGAATTTCATTTTCTTTCCTGGGTCCTTCCCATTATCTGGAATAAACCCTCAGGACTGAAAGCATTCTCTCCTACAGGTAGGGCAGAGATTGAGCTTATTCAGGATGTTACCTACTCTAATTCTGGAACTGAATTCTGCCAATACCTTGAAAGAACTTAGAAAAAATTTCCCTAGTTGAACCTCCAAATGAGAACACAGCCCAGCTTCCACCTTGTCTGAAGCCTGTGAGACCTCACAGGAGACACAGTCAAGTGATGCCTAGATGTCTGATCACAGAAAATGAGACAGCAAATGTGTTATTTTATCATATCTGCAATAACTTGTTATGCAGCAGTAGATAACTAATATGAGCAACTACTGCAGAGAGTTGTTAGAATTAAATAAATTAAAACATGCAATGTGCTCAGAATAGTGCCTGGCACACAGCAGATGTTAGCTATTAAAATATTAAAGAATTTTATAAATTTCCCCTCATAGTCACACAGTCTATAAATACCTATTGAGTACTTACTATGCCTACATAATTCCTTTTTTTAAAGCACTTTATAGTCTAGAAGGAAAACAATTCATTAAGGATATTTATAACTATAAAAAGTGGTCTAAAGATTCAAATGATCCAGAATGCTATAGGGAGATATAGTGGAAGCTAACCTTGATTTTGGGTCAGGGAAGGATTCATCGAGGAAGTGAGGGTAAAGCAGCTAACTGAAGGCTGAGTAGAAGAAATAAATAAATAGTGGGAGGAAAATTGGTTTAGATTAGTGGTGTGCAATAGAAATTTTTGAGGTGATGGAAAAATCCTATATCATTTCTGTCCACCTAAGAGCCACTAGTCACACGTAGTGATTGATCACTTAGCGTGTGACCAGTGCAAATGATAAATTGACTCTTAAATTTCATTAAATCTTGGTTCACTTGTCTAAATAGTTACCTATGTGACAACTGGCTATGGCGCTGGGTATATAGGAACAAGGGAATGGCATATGAAAGAATCCTAAGGCTGGAGAAAATACGTCTTATTAAAATAACTGACACAAGAACAGTTTGATACTGACAGCACATATTTATAGTTCTATTACTCAGTTAAACAGCAACAATCCTAGTGAATATTTGTATAGTACTTATTCCGTGCCAGGCACTGTTCCAAGCATCATCCATATGCGAATTCATTTCTACCTAACAACTCCTTGAGCAAGAACTTTTATAACTGCCATCACCTGCAATGCATGACCTGTGGCTACTCTGATTTACCCATGTAGCGCAGTGGTTAGCTGAGCTGAGCAGGCTGGATCCAGTCTGTGCTTTCACCACAATATTGGCCTTCTTACAAATTACCATCTTCTGATATCCTTACCAAAGCATAGAGGGAGGAGAGTTTTCCCAATGTGGAAGTTCATTTCATCTGGGTTTTATTGTAGCTTGATCAATCACTTAATAATTGCTTCCATTAACCTGGGAAGTCAATGGCTTAGGGCAGTATCATTAATTTTTTGGTTTTATTCTAGTCATAATAATAAAACAATCTTTGTATAAAATCTAAAAATGTTAGGAACTGCATCTGAATTGCAAAAACAAACAATGGTTGCTTAGACCTGCTCCAGCAAGGTACTCTCCTTAGACGCTGTATGATGTACATAAAACATATGGGACCCTGAAAAGAAGTATCAGCTTTTCCTGGCATGCAATTTTATGAAAGTTTTAACACTAAAACATTCCCTTTGGAGGGAAGGCTTAGCGCTAATGTCTCCTAGTGACTAATATAAAAGAGTTCCCAATTTGATTAGAGCATTTTAGCCAATTTTTGAATCCAGTGGATATTTGGAGATTATACCACCAGAAGGAGTGGGATTACATTAAATTTGTTTAATCCCATCACTAAACATACTCCCTTGGTTGACTTAGTGTTATGTTAAAGGTGATCTTATATATGATTAAAAGCCAAAAATCTATTGAAGGAAAAAAAAGATGTGCCATTATCTTTGGCTTTGTTTAATTAGGTTCCTGAAAAGAAAAGTTTTTTGGGGGAGTGGGGGGATTAGTGCTTTAATATAAAAAGGATTCAGGATTTTTCAATACTATCAAAATGCCAATGAAGTGCTCTATTGGTTGCTAAAGATAGAACATCCTGGAAAGCTACTAAAACAGCAAAATAACCTGGAGTAATAGTTGGGAAGTTATTTTATCCACTACTATCACCTGACCACTTAGTTGGAGAAGTTTCCTATCTCCTTGCATTTGTGATTTAAAAGAATGAAGTTAGTTGGAACTTAGAAATAATACAATTATAACTCTTTGTAAGCACTTAGAAAAAAATACTGGTTTAGAAAATAGATGACTTTAGAAGGGATATAGTTGAAATGAAACTGTTAGTACATTCAATGGAATCCAGGAAATAAAATGGTCATGTAAATAAAAGCTCATTCCTCTTTGTAATCTTAACTCAGTGTATACATGAGCATCACCAAAGAAAAATTTAAAAATATTGATACATGAGGCCCCACATCAGAACAACTGAAATTCTGGTTGATTAAGTTTTAGTCAAAATAGAGAATCTTTTATTAAAGATTACATCTAAATTATTTTTTAAATTATGTAGTTTGTACCCTGTTCATGAATGAGCTAATTAACTTCTTTGCTTTTCCATTTCCAGACTTTAATTCGTTCTCCTTTACCTAAATTATAAGATCTTTCCCAATTCCAGAGGTTTAAATTCTGAAAGGATGAGAGCAATTCACTTGTAGAGGGTAAATGCTAAAATGACAATTCTTTTTAAAAATTACAGTCACTCTGGTGCTGTAAATTTGAGTAATCAGTCTATTGAGGAGTGATTACCCCAAGGGTCCTTTATAACCTGAAGACTGTGACGATGCAACAGGAATGAAACTTTGCAAATATTAAACTGATAGAACCCAGCTTCTACTGTGAATCAGTTGACTTTTGCCACAATTTAGCTTGTAACACGTAAATCTCATAAGCACACAATTACAAGCATTTATTTCTCAGTGTCAGTGGTTATGTAACTTCTGTGGAGAATTTGATTTATATTTGCTGGGCTCTGTTGGGTGCCCCTGCTTAAAGCTTTAGACCTGGGTCTGCTCACCATGTCCCCATCCTTTTTGGTTGAGTGGTATAGGTTAAATGAATAACAGAGGGTGGCGTAAATGAATTACTAGGTTTTTGACTTTCTGCCATTAGCTTCTGTGATTAGCACATATGGTATCGCGTCCTCCCCATGATTGCATATACCTGGGCCCAGTGGCTATGCATATGTGTAATTGGACTCACCTTGACCTAGGAGGTGGTGCTAAAAGGACAGTATCACCCATGGGTGGGGATGGAGAGAGGCGGAGAGCAGGAGCAGAGAGAACACAGGTGCTGAGAGACCTAGGGAGAGAAACTTCAGTGGCTGTTTCTTTGCTGTTAATGAAAGTTCTACAAAGATAATTTCAAGGACTCAACATTCTTTGTTTGTTACAACCAGTGATGAACCTGCTCAGATTGGGATGGTTATATGACAAGTGGGTTCATAGTTGGTTGTGTCCTGCAACCGAATTTGCGATGGATGTATAAATGCCCAGGTTTACCCCTCACTGTCAATCATTCTCAGACACCAGGAGGGTGTCCAAAATTCTATTCCATTCTGATTCTCTCTACCCAGATAGCGATCCAGGTTTTACAGGCTAAAAACTCAGTCTCCCAAGACTGCCCTCTACTACAGACTCAGGCTGTAAAACCAAAGACTCCACGCCATGTCTTTGGTTTCTGACTCCTCAGACTTTGAGTGGCAGCTCTCACAGCCCCAGATAATAGTGCTTCTGACTGGCTGTAGGTCAGAAGTTCCCAGGGAACATATCTCAAGTTCAACTAATTTGCTAGAGTGGCAACTTGGACCCTGATACTGCTGGGAAGCAGAAATGTGGAGGAGGAACCTATAGAGACACTTGGGTGAGAAGCTGAAAGGAAGCTGAAAATAGCTTCCTATGGTTGTTCCCTGTCAGAGAACCCAGGAGACCTGTTTGCTTACTTGGTTACAAGAAACAGTAAAATGTATGGATTGAATCAACAGCCAGATGGAAGAGATGCGTAGGGCCAGGCATGGAGAAAAGACAGAAGCTTTCATGTCCTCTCCAGGTACACTGTTCTCCCCAAATCTCTATGTGCTCATCAACCCAGACGTTCTCTGAAGTTCTTTTCTTCTTGAACTTCTATGAAAGCTTAAGTACATGGGCATGAGTGAGTAAATCTTTGCCTCTTGGCTCCACCTGCAATTCTTTTCCCCACCAGAAAATCAGGGAGGATTGGAAGTCCCACCCACTATTCTGAATCATTTCCCTGGCAACCAGACCTCCTCCTCAGAGGTTTTCCTTAAGTTATCTTTGTTAAGTTAACAAGAGGCACCTTTAACTCTCCACAACATTGAGCCAAGAGCTGTTGGTGAAGGCTAAGTATATATGAGAATAACAATATTCATCTAAATAGCAATCAATTTATTATGAACATATCTATTAACCACCTACTCTGTTCCTGGCACTATGTAAAGCATTGGGAATTCAATGGTGAGCACAAACAGTTTAGGGTAAATAAATCAATCAGCATTTATGACCAGAACGTGTGGCATTGTGCCCTGATGATTGTGCAGCCCAGTGGGTATGCATATGTGTAAGTGTGCATGCCTGGACCTAAGAGAGGGGATAAAATGGCAGTGTCACCCTCGGGTTGGGGGAGTAAGCGAAAGGGAGAGTATGAGAGAGAGTAGGAGAAAGGAGAGCACTAGAGAATGCCAGAGAGGCAGCTCTCTGGTACAACTTTCTGTACCATTTGCCTGTTTTGGGGCTATTGGGTTGCTTCCATATTCTGGATATTGTAAATAGTGTTGCAATAAACATTGGGAACAGGTGTCTCTTTAGATTAGAGTTTTTGTAATCTTTGGGTAGATTCCTAGAAGTGGGATTGCTAGATTGAATGGTAGCTCCATTTTCAGTAGTTTAAGGGACCTCCACACAGCTTTCCATAGTGACTGGACCAGTTTGCATTCCCACCAGCAGTGTAAAAGTGAACCTCTCTCTCTGTATCCATGCCAGCACTTGATGTTGCCCATTTTAAAAATATTTTCTCAGCAATATTAAAGGGGTTCACTGAGTTAGAGACATCTATGAAAGGGGAGGAACCATGTTCCCACTACCACTAGCTAAGGGTGGAACTGTGGGCCAGGTGAAGCTAACAACAAGGAAGGAAGTGGGCTACAGAGGGCAGGAAAAAGTTCTTTGTGCCACTTTGTCCAACTTGCACCTCAAGCAGACATATGGAGGAGAGACCAGTAGAGACACTTGAGGGAGAGACACCTAGGGAGGCTGACAATAGCAGCTATTATCTGGATTTTCTACTTTGATTTGCTCCTTTTGTCCCAGGCTCTGAGGCCCCTGTCCTATGATTCCCCATCAGATGTTGCCTTAAACTTGTGGCAAGCTTTTGGGCCTCAGCAGCCCTACTTTGGGGCAACCCTGTTTGACTTGGCATTTGCCCATGAGGGGATGGGTGGTCTTCGCTGTCTTATTGGGAAACTACTATTCTCTTCTTTCTCCATGCACACGAATACGATTAAAGTTATTTCACACAGAGTCTCCTTTGCCTTTATACACACGGATGACCATTGTGTGCAAGTTTGGGGGTCCCTGGGTACCCCTTGGTTGCGCAATAATGGTTGGAGACCATAATGAGGGGATAGTCAGAGGCTGGAAATGCAGATGGAGGCAACCGTCTGCATCCAGTAACTAGAGTATAGAATTCATGCCGAGAACCCTCTTGAGCCATGCAGGTGTTTTAAACAGACCTTTGCTCTATAGATAAGGATGGGCTTTGAATAAAGGAAGTTATTTAGAAGACTTGTGGAGCAATTCAAGCTCGAAGGAGGGGGCCTGAACTTGGGCATTGGAAAAAAAAGAGAAGAAGACCAAATCATTTATAGGAGCTATAATTTATAGGATTTGGTGACATTTACCAGAGTCTCCTCTGAGAGAATCAGTATTTACTGAGACTTCCCAAAGCACAGATAGTCCACGAATCTCCAAGCTTTGGTTTTGGATCATTTAAGACTTGTCAGAGGGCAGGGATATTTGTAGGGTATTATTGATGTGATTTTACTCAATGCTGCCACCAGGCCATGTTTTTTTGCATCTTCCTGTAGGATCCTATTTAGGAACATTGCCTCTCAGGGCTTATACCAGTTTATGACTTATGCTGATCCTGACTTTGGTTTGCAGTCTGGCCACGAGGAGTAGGACTAGTCACCACAGGTCCTCTTTGTGGGTCCTAGGCAGGAGACCCCAAGACAAAATAAGGCTATTAACAACATGCCTGGTTCTCATGGCATTTATCGGCTTCATTCTGGCTTTATTTTCTGCTTTCTATTTTTAATTTTAATTTTCCCCCCAGTTTCTTCTTGCTTATTTTACTATTACTTTGAATCTTGCTATGTAGTACCTGTATAAACCACATTGTATACTAAAAGAAATTGTAGTATCAATTCCTTTTTGGAATGAGACAGAATATAAGTAATTATAATAATCTGAAAAGAATTTCTTGAATTTTCATGCCAGAGAACAGTTAGGAAGTTAATGTTCAATGTATACTGTTAAATGTTTAATTGTCAAAATTTAAAGTTTTTGAAAGTCTAAGCATTTTCTTCGCTTTTAAGTAAAAACATGCCTTTCTCATTCCTCCGCTGAATTTTAAATTGAATATCATCAGCTTCTTCCTTCCAATTTAAGCTGAGTAGTAGTGTTTTTTGTTTTTGTGCAGAGTAACCTATCTTCACTTAGCACTTCTGTAATTTTTTATATGAAAAGCAAATCTTTGAATATTTGCAATGATTCATTTTAAAATATAAATGTGGTTATATTGGGCTACTCTTTTTCTGAGTCACAGAAATAACTTTCTCCCTCTCTCCTTTTCCTCAACAACTAAGCTCTGTATTATATATTAGAAATGTGGGTTTAAAACATTTATTTGTGTCCTGAAGAAACTGGAAGTGCAGTGGGGGAGGGAACTCCATCAGATCTTCACTATACTGTGCAATAAATACCCCCACAGGGGGTAAGCAAAGTGAATGCCTTTATTTTCCAGGTCCCCACTTTTTGTCTTCGTTGTAGGAAAACAGCCCTGCTGAGTCAAACTCACAGCATCTCTTTGTTCTGTGTCTGATTGTACCAACATTATGCAGACCCAGTTTGTGTGGGTGTCCGACTTCTTGATCCCCATTTTAAAGTCAGAAGGTTTGGAATTACATGTCATGCCAAAAAACTGCAGCTTCTATTCAGACAAAAATCTCATCATTGCAGGTAACCTTTTAATGCCAGATTTTACTTAATGATAAAGTCCCTATCCTCTTGCCTCCCATAACCCATGGTTGGAAGACTGCTTTGCTAATCTGGAATCAAGGAATTCTATTAAAGAATGAATCCTGCTGAAAGGATATTCTTATCACACCTCTGATCAATCTGCTTTGCGACAGTGGTATTGATTACATTGGTGGATGTGGTATAGTCCAAAAAGGGCCACAGTATTTTGCATCAGTTCCAGTAAAAAGTAGAATCTATTTCTTTACCACTTGAATTCAGACTAGACTTATAACTTGCTTTGTCCAGTAGAATATGGCAGAGGCAATATAGTGCAGGAACTAAGTTTGACTTCAAGAGGTTTTGCATGTTTGACTCTTACTTTTGGGACTTGAGTTCTATTTCAAATAAGCCTACACTAGCCTGTTGGGCAATGAAGAGAGGAAGAAGAGGGAGAAAGATGCATCATCTGGGGAGAGTGTGAGGAAAGATTGGGGTGGATGGCAAATTGATCTGATTAAGATCAAGAGCAGTCAGAAAGCCAGACAGGAGACAGTGGCGCTGAGCGGTGTCAAGGAAAGGATGTTCTACAAATGGGAGAGCTGCCACCAACTTGCCTGGGTACCTTGGAACCATCTGCTCAGGCTATCTAGCCTGTTTCCTCATTTATAAACTTAGCACTAAGCAAGTTATTACATTACTGGCCTTGAGAAAAGTCAACCTGTCCTGATTGTTTGTGCCTCACCTCTTCTTCAAGAAAGTAGTCTTAGGCCCCCAGTGGAAGTCTTTATTTATTACCATGACTCCTTGAGTCTCTATATGTTCTGCTGTGTCTGGTCTGTGCCAGGCAATCTGAGCAGTGGTAAATGAAATGCTGTTGGTGCTTTTGAGGACTCAGTATACAGTGTGGAACAGATCGCACAGTATGGAAAGTCTGATGGGGCAAATATCTGGTCCCTCTGGGAAGAGAGGCATTCAGTAAAGTCTTCTTAGAGGAGAAATTCCTTTAAAACAGCTGGAGGATAAGTAGCACTCATCAGAGACAGGAGCACTTCCAATGGCTCCCCAGGCACTGTTGGTCTTTGTGCTTGGTTCTGCAACACAGAGCCCAGCAGTACTTATGCCCACATTACTGTGTGCCTAGAGTACTTTATTAGCTTAATAACAAAAGATTTTAGGAATACTTTGAGATGCTACAAAAACTTCTTATGTACTCGTTGTCATGGAGTCCTGTTTTATTATTTATGAGAACATGGGGAGCAAGAAGAATTAGAGACCTTTAGTCAGACTTCATCACATTCACTAGGAAAGAGATAATTGCAACTGCTGGAGAGAATCATGTGTAGGCAGGCAGCACTCTCCAGCACAGTGCATATAAAAGTCTAGTCACACTGGAAAATTAAAGAACTGTAATGGGTTGTAGACTATATTGCATACAAGAGCATATATGTATATGTGTTCATCTATAGATCATAAAGCCATATTTTAGGAAATAGACAAGGGGAGAGATTATTCATGCCCCTTTAACAACCACATTTTGAGTTTAGAGTCTTTTAACAATTTTCTTTTTTTTTTTTGCACACACAAAAAGTATATGTACTTAGCAAAGTGATCCAGCCACTATAGAAGGCTGTGTGGAGGAACCTCAAACAACTGAAAGTGGAATTACCATTTGACCCAGCAATCCTACTACTTGGAATCTACTCAAAGGACACTGAATCACTAATTAAAAAGGACACCTGTACGTGCATGTTTATTGCAGCACTGTTTGCAATTGCCAAGATATGGAAACAACCTAAATGCCTCCAAACTGATGAGTGGATGAAAAAGATGTGGTATATGTACACAATGGAATATTATGCATCAATCAAATAATACAGATGTATGTCATTTGCAGCAACATGGATGGAGCTAGAAGGAATCGTGTTAGCAAAAATAAGCCAGAAAGAAAAAGAGAAATATGGGATGGTCTTACTTATTTGAGGGCTACAGGAAAAACAAACAAATACATGCTTAAGAAAAATTGAAAACTGCCAACAGAACTAAAGCATAGAACAAGAGAGGGGGAGAAGGGAGAGAAAAAGCATGGGGGAGGGCACAAAAGATGAAGATGTTGCACAGGTGGTAAGGAGAGCATCGGGTTAGATAATGATGCAATATATATGTACATAGATATAGAAGTGCTAACAATAAAAAGCAAACTTACAAGAAGTATATACTCAATAAATGTTAAACTCATTGCCTGCATAAATTTTAGTTTCCAACAATGAACAGCCCACATATTCTGCATCAAGAAGGAACTTTGTTATAACTAAAGCTCAGCAAATACAGGTGAAAAGTGAAAGATACATAAGCTAGACATGAAAATTATTAGTCCAGAAATTTTTACTTAAAGAAACAATTTACACAAAGCTATGTTTTCCTCAGAGACGATTTGAAAACATTTAAAAAATATTCTTTATAGAGAACTAAAATATACTATTTTAAAATAAAATTACCATATATTTGAAGTAAATCAAACTTGTTTAATAGATAGTGCTATGCAAAATTTTTTTAAAAACTGTTATACAGATTTCTAGCACTGATAAATCTAGTCTTCTAAGAAAAAGACAGTACAAATATCCTGGGTTTACTTTTTATCCTGCTCACCAAATGGTTTGCTGAATATTTTAAACCCATTGTTAGCATGTACTGCTCAGATAAGAGGTTCCTTTCAAAATATCACTGCTCATTGGCAATACAACTGGTCACCCAGAGTTCTGATGGAGATGTACAGAGATAAATGATGCTTTCATGCCTACTGTCACGACATCCCTTCTGCAGCTCATGGATCAGAGCTTATTATTTAAGAAATACATTTGCTAAGGCTACAGCTGCCAGAGATAGTGATTCCTCTGACAGATCTGGGCAAACTTAATTAGAGATCTTGAGAAAACTCACCAGTCTAGGTGCCACGGCAAATATGCAGGATTCATGAGACAAAGTCACAATGTCAGTGTTAATAGGAGTTTGGAGGAGGTGGACTCCACCCTTCAAGATGATTTTTTTTGAATGTGGTACAGATACATGATGCAACACTATGCATCAGTCAAGAAGGGCAAACACATGTCATTCGCAGCAACCTGGATGGAACTAGAAAGACTCATATTAACAGAAATAAGTCAAAAAGAAAAAGAGAAGTACAGGATGGTCTCACTTATATGATGGATATAGGGAAAAACAAACAAACACATAAGAATGAAAACCAATGGGACTGAACCATGGAGAGAGAGAGGAGGAGGGGAAAGAAGGTGGGGGAGGTGAAGAGCACAAAAGATCAGGATGGTTAACAAATGTTAGTGAAGTGGGAAAGCCCTGAGGTACACAATAATGTAATATAAATATAAATATACATATATATGCAAATTTAAAAATTAAATTAAATTAAAAAAAAGAGAAAAAAGAGGGACAGGGTTATTAGGTAATGGAGAAAGAAAAAGAGCGCCATCTGCGTAGTGCCAGGCAGGCAGGAGAGCTGCTTCTCCCCAGCGTGGAAATTGTACTGATTCCTCTTTTTTCTTAATTAATTACTTTTTTTATATATGTGTTTCGCATCTTTGTATTCCCTGGGGACCACACACCACCTTCCTCCCTGACTACTCCCTCCCATCTCCACCCCTCCTAGCCCCCCACATACTCAACCCTTTTATGAAAATTTCATGTACATGTCTATGGACTAAATTGTCAACTGGAATAAACTTTATAATAATAAAAAAATAAAAAAGGGAAAAAAGATTTTTTTTTGTATTCAAAAGGGTAGGTTTATTATAAAAAGGAAGAGATTAAAGGACACTTGGATAAGCACAAGATGGTAGAAAGACTGCCTGAAAAGGGACACGTTTGTTAGGAGAGGACTGCATAGTCATGGTCAGAGAGCTGCTGTTATGATGACTTCGGGGGCTCAAGAGTTCAGCAGAGGAGGCCACTGCAGATGTAGGGAAAACAGCAAGAGATCCAGGATTAGAGGTGGAGACTGAAGATGTAAAATGATGAATAGATGAGGAGCTGCACTTATAGATGATCAAGGCAAATTATTTCTTAAGATGGAATCCACTCCTGGTGAAAAGCTGTGAACACTTAGGTGTTTTCTAGTTGATCTCTCTTGAATAATATTCTTGTCCAAATCTCTGCTACAATCCATTGTGTGTTGTAGGAAACACTCTCTGAGACAGTTAATCTTCATGCCCAGTAACCCTTTTCAGATCAAATGGTTGTTATGTAGCTTTTCATAAACAGTATGATGCAATCGCTCACTTTCAGCACAATTTTTATTGCTTTGGCAGCAAACACATGCAACCTCCTCACCATACAGAAGCTCTTGACCCATGTTCATACCATACAGAGGGAAGGGGATTCAAGGAAAAGGCATGATCTCAGTAGATGAAATTGCACCTCCCTGCAGTAAAGTGACCTGAGATACAGCCCCTAAAACTGGGGTCTGATTTGTTTAAGAAAAAATGTAAATGACCAAGACTTCAGTCTTAGTAATTTAGGTATACTTAAGTACTACAACAGTCAAATAAGGCAATCTTTTTTTAAAATTTAGTTTTATTTTATTTTCAGTTCAGTTTAGTTCTTTTTTAAAAAATTTATTTATATATAAATTTCACATCATTGCAATCCCAGGGATTTACACCCCCCATCCTACCCTCCACCCTCCCCTTTCCCTCCTGCCCAAAGTTGTGCGCTTCAATTTGGTGCTTAGCTTGTTTTGACTTTTCCTCAAGGCTTCTGTTTATTTTTTCACTCTATCCCATATATTAGTGAAACCATTTGGTTTATGTCTTTTTATTTTTGACTTGTTTCTGCTAATATGATTTCTTCTAAGTCCATCCATGTTGTCATAAAATGCAAATCAAAACCACAATGAGATACCACCATACACCAGTAAGAATGGCCCACATCCAAAGAACGGGCAACAGGAATTGCTGGCGAGGATGTGGAGAGAAAGGAACACTCCTACACTGCTGGTGGGAATATAAACTGGTCTAACCACTATGGAAAGCTGTGTGGAGGACCCTCAAGTTAATGAAAATGGAACTACCATATGACCCAGCAATTGCTGGGAATCTACCCAAAAGAGACCTCAATGTGGGTATAAAGGGACACCTGTGCTCAGTTGTTTACCACAGCACTATTTATAATTACAAGGACATGGAAGCAACCTAAATGCCCCAAACAGATGGCTGGATGAAAAAAATGTGGTATACATACACGATGGAATATTACTCATCAATTAAAAATGACAAATTTGATGATTTTATGATAACATGGATGGACTTAGAAGAAATATTTTTTAAAAAAAATAAGGCAATCTTAAAGATCAGAAAGAAGTATGGCTATTTTTTTTTCATATAAAAGTCTCAGTCATTTACATGCTAGCATGAATAGACAATGAAAGTGTCAAGCATTGAGGTGTGTTAAAGGACCAGTGCGTAGCAGCAGGCACAGTTAAGATCTTCCTCCAGAGGTTATTTAGTCATGTAGACCTCCATAGAGCAGCAGCAGGGTTTTCTTACAAGCCCCAGAAGTATCACCCTCAATCATGGAATAAAGGGGGGTGGCACAATTCTTCCTTATATTAGACAGGTCAGTCCTACTCCTGGAAATAATGACTTTGAAGAGGGTGTGATCATCTGTCCCAGTTTCCTTCATAGTACATAGAATATTTCTGCAAGTTAGGAAGATATACTTCAAGTACACTTCACCACAGCAAAGAGTAGTTACCCCAAATTATCAGCAGTTTCTCTGTCAGTGGTTTCCTCTGCTTGAAAATCTAATATTGTTATGTATCTCTCAAATATCCTTCTCATTCTCATTCCAAAGGTGGTAATAAATTTTTCTTCATCCATCCTGATTTAAGATCTCCAACTTGAAAGAAAAGCTTGTCCTCTCATGGCCCAATGAAATCACCAGATCACAAGGTCACTAGATCAAAGCACAGATGTTACTACCCCACTGGTTCCTCAAGAGACCAGGTTCCTGCTGGCATGAGCTTGGTCCAAGTCCTGAGGAAGCAAACATATACCCTAGAGAGGAAAGAATTTTCTTTCTAAATGTACAAAAGAATATCACTGAGCTGACCATCACTTGACACTGAGACTGACCAGTTAGACTAATTGCTGGATCTTTGGGTCAAGAGGTTTCGTGAGGGACAATGTCTCAGAATGGTTCATTCAGAACAGAATGGAGATGAATTTACACCCCAGATCCCATTTCTCATTATCAAAGATTTGGCCCCTCAAACCTCTGTTCTCTGAACTTTCAGACTGCTCATGCTTGATCCTAGTGGATGCACTTTCATGTCTCCCATCAGTGGAGAAGCCCTGGGGCTGAGGCTGGAGGTGAGGCACTTCCAGACTGGATCTCTGAAGTCAATGGGACCCCACATAGAGTTGGTCACTGCAAAGGTGAAGCAAGAGGCAGTGAACTAGAACATAAAAGGTATTTAATACAACCTTTCAGCTTCTCTCAAGAGGTGCACTTTTTCTGGTAAGTTAGGAGTCTCTTACAGCATCCACTGTGTAGCCAGAAAAAAATGACAAATGTCCACTTCAGTACTTGTGGTTATCTCTGGATATTCAATGAACAAATTTGCTTACTGTTTCTCACTGAAAATTGCAGAGGCATAAAACCTCACGAATGTATTTCTGGAAAATTGTTGATTCTAAATGTTAAAAGTAATGTCATTTTTGAAATTGCTTTGGACAACGGTTATTAAAATGTGGATAGTTTGTTACAAAAATGTGACTATATTGAGCATAGACTCTGGGCCACTCCTTGTCTTATTGGTACAGTCTAATGAATTTTAAACATTCTGTTCTCTCTGATTTTCTGTGCCACTCATAATGTTTCTTTTAACTGTTATTTTCAGAATCACTTGTTGGTAAGTTGCTTCAGGAACTGGTGATACTTAAGCACGTAGAGTATGATATTATGATATTCTTAGAAAACAAAGGAATAAAAGAACACTGTTTGAAAGTTGTATTTATCTTAGGAATTCAAACTCTTCATGATAAAATTTTGTTAATAACTTCACTTTTTGATGGGTCAAAGTTATCTTAATGGAATTACCATCATGTCAGAAGGGAAGAGAGAACTTAAGTGGCTTGTATTTGCTCTGGTTGGAACATGACCATTGCCCCTTTTTGTTCACGACTGGAATCAGCTCCACGTAAGCACAAGGCAGCAGGAAGTGTGTTATACCTAAAATGGGGAAGGAACTACAAATATTTGGCAAATAGTACCAATGACTACTACAGCAGGTTTGCCATTTTTAGTAGTTAGTGTTACAGAAAGTCTTGTGTGATAAATAACCTGCTGTAGACTTGAGACTATGGCATTTTAAATGTTTAAGTTATAGAAAGTCTAATACATACAATGAATATGTAGTAGTTTGCATGCTTAATAACTATCACAGGTACGCAAGAAAATTTATAATATATATATATTTTAGCTTTAAATTACAGCTAATTAAATTAGGGTAAATCTTACTCTGAGTCTCCATTCCCCATAGAAAGAGTAGACAATGTAATCTTAGTGTTACTAGTGCTCCTTACCAAGGCTCATTCAGGCAAGGGAGATCTATCTTCTGCCTCTTTCTAGCATTGGGAAGACACCCTGGTCTTCAATTACATGTTTGCTGCTGAGATGTACAGTTATCAAGCTCATCAAACTCATCCTTCTGGGTCTGGTGGTTTTGCTGTTTCTGGGCCAAGTATGGAAGCACAAGATTCTAAACTGAGGTTAGGAAACCCAGAGTTGATGGCCCAGCCTCTCGCAGGGTACCACATCACGTTTTTTCTGAGGCCTGTCCACTTGTCCTGGGACATTAGAACCAAGTAGAACCCTGGTCCCTCCCATGCCTGGTACCACCAGCATTTGTCTTTTTTTCAATCTGAAGCAAATTCTTGTGTCCAGGACTTCTCAAAGGACAGGGAGAACTGATAAGCCTGAGCAGTTTCTTTTTCTACACAGCAATTTTGTTCGGCAATGCACCTATTTATTTGGCCTGCCAGTGTGACTCCCAGATCAGCCTCATGTGATTATTGCCATGGTTGAAAATGAAAGACTTATGAAAGCAACTGTCACAGAGAAATTCCTAATAATATGAACTAAGTACTAAAGTGTGTATTAGCTTTAGTAAGAAACAATGGACAGGACTGGCATGAGGTTAGGAGAAGCAAATTAACATTGATTAATATACATGTATAAGTATAATATAATTTATTAAGATAACTATGAGTTATTTCACTTAACTATCACCACAAGGTTATTGAATAAAAAAATGAACCCATTTTGTAGAGAACGCTGAAGCTCAGAGGGCTTTATATATGCATAGGACAGAATAATGATTACCAGTGTTTTGATGCTATTTTATGCCATTATTATATGCATTATTATAAATGCTTGATGAATCTAGACTCATTTAATCGTAATGATAGCTTTATGAGATAGTTACAGTGGGTATAACAGTCTTATTTTACAGATGAGAAAAAACATAGAATTTATAAGATTCATAAATTGTGCCAGCAATATTGGCCCTTTGGTATTAAAGCTTAAATATCCGAGCAGCCATGTTACTTTTCACTGAAGGAAATAGGTATGCTATATTAGTTTCCCAGAGGAGGGATAAAGAGATCATTTTCTTTTCACTAAGCATTGTTCATTGGTAAATTTAAATAGGAGGTCAAAAAGATTCAGTGACTTATATCTAACATAGAAGATTTAATCTTTCTGACCCCTACTTGCTACTCAGAGTAAGGAAGATTAGAGTTCAAGGATATTATTTTCTAACCCTTTCAAAGTATAATGATTGATGTGATATTAAAAACATTTTGTGAAAGACATATAACTTTGAATAGAACTATATAAGTAACTTAGTTACTTATAGTAACTATATTGTAGTTTTTATTGATATTAGATAGCTTAGTTATTTTAGCATCAGATACAAAGACTGTAAGTGAATATTATGTGAACTATTTTACAAGTGATTTGGCATTTTATTAATAACACAAATGACTAAGTTCTGTATACTCAATTAGTATAAATATTTAATCTGATTACATCAAATTGTCAAAATATAATGTTCCTGTATCAAAACTCACTTGGAATCACAAATGCTTTATGCCTAATCTATTGCAAATGTTCCTGAAAAGTTGCATACAAATCAAGTTTTTGTAAATTAAGACATGGTTACTTAGAAAATTGATTTACTTGGAAATGGCTTGTGAAACTTACTATGAGGAGCCATTTAAAAAATGTAATAAACACTTAGGCTACTGCACAACAGGAAATAAAATAAAGGCTTATACTATGAGAAACCAGTCTATAAATAAGGTAACTACCTTCAATCTTATTGGCTTAATTGTATCTTTTCCTCATTTTTTTTTTTCCAGAATGGATTTAGGGCATGCTCATCATGCATATGTTGTAAATTTGAATTTCTGTATTGGAGTTTGTGAAAGCTGGTAGACAGTAGGTAGATTTATAAAAGTGTTTTTTTAAATTCTCCCCTCAAAACATTCTATACATTTTCAGTGACAACTAAAATATCATCTAAAGGGCTGAAAAAAGAACCTTTATCATATGCACCAAAGACTGCTTATAACTAAGAGAAATTTATTTTTCATTGTTGATCAATTTTGAATTGGAGATTTTTAGTTTGCTAAAAACTATGTATTCTGGATTATTGAATCTGATTTCATTTGCCATTTTAGTCATCCTATTACAGATGGTTACAGAGAAATTTGTAAATACTCTGCTATCTTAAAATTATTTTCCAGGTCAATCTGAGAATTTTTTATAATTTCTATGTGAAAACTCAGACTGATAGTGGGTATAATATTTCCATTATTTAAATTTATGCTGAGTTTGCTGTTTCTATGAATGATAAAGTTCAGATAAATACATTTCAACCTCTTTCATTGGACATTTTAAAAAATAGAGCAAAACTTAGAAGAAAGCAGCAACTTGTAAAATATATGTCCTTCAGAATTTAAACTAATCAATTATGGTAAGATAAATTATAAGCATTAATAGGACAAAATCATTGTCTTTAAAGTTTGTGCATTTTATATTCCTTTTATACTAAAAAGGTTTTGCTTGAAGTTTTCTTAACTTCTCTTCTACTGAATGTACATATTAATATGCTTTGAGTTACAATGTTATTAAATACACATATATAATATAGACACATTTGGTAAATGAATATTAGCAACACATCTTACTGTATGTGATACATGCTTTTATTTAAGGTCTGCCAAAGAGGTAAAATACTGTAAGTAAAAAAGTGTGCTGAAAATTGCTTTGGGATGGGAGTGGGTTGTACAGACAATCCTTTCACTTTGCTTTAAATGTCCAGCTCCCTACCATTGCCCTAGGGTTGCTTTTGCCTTTATGTTCATGCTGACCTTTTAGTTTCTTCTGCCCTTCTGTCTCTCCTAACCCAGAAATCAGGTGTGGGAGGAAATTGGTTTCTTTATGAACTCTCCTCCCAGTTACATGGTCTCAGAATCACTACACTCAGAAGATCCTGTGCGTGCTTTATGTTTGCATAAAAACCCTTCACTTACTGTGAAATTTAACACTGCATTTTTATATGCTTAAACCTATTTCTTAAAACAAAAACAAAAAACTCCAGAATATCTTTCTTCTTAAGGATCCACAAACAATGTGGAAAATGCTTGAAGGCAGGAATGGTTTGATAATTTCTTTGGAGGCTTCTCAGGTGGTACCAAGGTCAACTTGTTTTTGTCTTTTGCCTTTTTTCCCTTAAACTTTACAAACATGAAATCTGCAGGAATGTCTTAAACCAGTTTTGTTTGGAAAGTGGACATAATAACTTCTAAACTGATGTGCTCACACCTCATTCTTGTCCTCATCCTCACATAACCTTTAGTTTCTAATAATCCCCCTACCCCCCAGGGAAGGGTACCTAGGAGCACAGACTTTTAAGGACATCAAAGACACAGAAAAAAAAAATCTTTATTGTAGCTGAAAGTTCCCCCCATCCAGATACTTAGAGCTTTAAGAGCTTCCTCTTAGTGTTTTCAGCAATAAAGGAAGAAAACTATTTCTCGTGAGGGCATTTGGAATTGGGAAAATAAACACGCTGTGGACAGATGAGTCTCCCTCTCTCAAGGCTTTTCACTGTGAGGTTGGAGCATCCGGCAAGAGGACTGTTGGACTTGGGGGCTTGATTCTCCTGAGGGCTTAATATCCCAACAATACCTGGGTAATCACTCCGCATGCCACCTGCTGGGCCTCTTTTCATTTCTTAAAAACAAACAAACAAACAAACAAACAAACAAAAACCCCCAAACCCCCCACAAAACCTCCCGGTGTCAAGGCAACTTTAGAGGACTGGTGAACGACTGGGACACTGCAGATCAGCAGACCCCAGGTGGTACAGAGGTCAATGGTGGGTCAACCCTAGGGACATCTTGGCGTGTCATCTCTGGCTCTCACAATAACCCTGGCTCCGCCTGGGTCTCTCCCACCCACTCGCCTCCTCCTTAATCCCCTGCCTCCTCACCGTTTCTCCTCCCACGCCCCTGGACCAAGCATTCCTTCCGTCAGGTGGAGTTGGGGGCTAATTGCCCTACGGGGGAAGGGGTGCAAAGGGGTTAACAATGAGAGCTGGCGGCCAGGTGGGGCGCCCACGCCCGCCCACTACCGCCGCGGTGGGCGTCGGAGGTGAGGGGGCGCTGTTCGGACAACAGTGCGCCGGGTGGCGGGCAGGAGAGCTGCCAGGCTGACAGAGAGGCCGGCGGAGTGGGGGCCGCTCTGCCACCGCCGCCGCCGCTGCCGCTGTGATGCGGAGCCCGTCCTGCGCCGGGCGGTGGAGTGAGAGCCGCGGCGCGGGAGCACCAGCTGCAACATCAGCACCCGCGGCGGCGGCGGCGGCACCTGCACCAGTTCCCCGGACCCGCGTTGCGCTCTCCGCCCCGCGGCGCAGGGGGCCGCCGCCACGCGCTCTCTATGGATGTCAAGGCGGCCCCCAACGGGGTGGCCACCATCGAGGACCGCATCCTGCGGATCACCGGCTACTATGGCTATTACCCTGGTTACTCCAGCCAGAAAAGTAAGACGCCGCGGGACGGCCGTGCTCCAGGCGCAGGAGGGGGTGGGATGCGGGAGGGAGAGCGGTCCGGACACCTGCAGCCATGCCTGAGCCGCCCACGCCACCCTCCCGGGCGCCGAGGCCACTGGTTTTAAGTATGTTCGCTGTCCTCGGTGCTGAACCGAGAGAGAGAGAGAACAGGGGCCCCGGCGGTTTGCGCCTAGAGGACTTTGGAAACATTAGAAGCCTTGGGGCGCAGAGGGGACCCGGGGAGCGCTCCTGACGGCTCAGCCCTGGCTGATTTACGACGCGAGGTCCTAACATGGTTGTTTACTTAGTGGAAAGTCTGCCCTTGAGTCTGTACTCCCCGAAAGCCCCTACTGGGTGCCAGTTGAGGACCCCGCGTGGGGGACGCGGGCTGAAGATGCTTGGGGGTGGGGCTGGGGGCGAGAGACCCAGATGCAAGTGCTGGCGGCTCCTAGGTCAGTTTATTCACTCCCGGTTGTTGAGACTTTGCCAGCGCGGGAATTACTCCTGTTAAAACGTTTTTGAGAGGTTCTCTACCCTCGGAAGAGAAAGACCCTGCTCAGGTCACGTCCCGGAGCTTGCAGTCAGAGGCCAGTGCGAACGGCTGGGGGTGGGGTGCGTGGGAGGGGGAGGCACGACAGGGCCAGCGGTCCGCTGTTCACTGCACGTCGCGGCTCTCTCTGAGCCCGAGCAGGTTGCTCCTTTCAATATGAGCTTTCTTTTGGCTGAGCGAGGTCATGAGGAGAAGATGCTTTCAGGTTTCTGGAGCAATTTGGGGGGTGGGGAGGATAGGGCGATGTTCCCTCCTCTCAGCAATTCTTGCGCAAAATGCACTGGTTATATTTTCTGGGACTAGTTATGCCTGAGTCTGAAGTGAAGCTCTTTTGTGTCTGACTTGGGGGAGTAGCTGTAGTGTAATTTCCACGCAGGTGGGATTTCACTTTTTCTATGTCAATTTATTTTCTGTTGCAATAGCTGGAGCTTAATTGATGTGGTATTTGTTTTTGCTGTTATTTTTAACCAGAAGCTTTGGAAGCGCCTAGTTGCATCTCTGATTGGTATTTTTTTCCTCTGGTGTTTTCGGGGTACAGTCAGCATTAGAGTTTCTCTGAAGCAAACAAACCTTGAAACACAGAAGGGAAAGCAAATTCTTTTCCATCTAACTTTCTACCCCACTATCTACCTTTTCAATTGAATAATAATTGAAGATTTTTTTTCCTCTCACGGGCTGTCCTTTCAGATTATTTCCTAGTTTAACATTTCCTTTGGTTTTAGGAAAGGCCTATCTGATTTGGATGGTTTCTGTCTAGCTGTTTTTAGAATTGGGGGTTTGCATTATTCATTTTCCATACAAAAAGTAATTATATAGTGTTAGAATTTTCTGGAAAGAAAATAACACGCTGTGGAATGCTGTTTGAAGGCTTTGTACTATAGATTCAAAAACTTCTTTTTTCCCATATTGGCAAAGGGTTTTTTCCCCCAACCCTGGAAACCTAAGTGAAGGCACTAGTTTACCACGTGATTACTTGAATCTCACCTTTGAATACATTAGGAACCACGGGGTTTTGGTTGCTTAGAGAATATAGAAGCTGTGAAATTACAAGACTCAGAATAGTTTATTATTGTAAATTTTGTAGCAACGCAACTTTAGTTTAAAAAGAAACCAAAAAGAATACTGAAAAAATGACATTTTTAGAAAAAGACATGCTCATATTATCTTTTTGTACTTTCTCAAATAGCTGCACATGCTTCATTTGCAAAACAATAACAAGACAATATAAAAGAACATTGGCCAATAAAAGTGAAGCTGAAAGGGATAAGGATTCAGTTGATGTTGTTGTTTGTGATGAACACTTTACCCAACTTCAGGTCACAGAGTTCAAACAATGAAGACAAACCCTCTCACAGGGATGGAGAGTTAAGTGATAGCTACTAAGTTTTGAGATTTTTATACCTTCAGAGGTCAAAAGAGCTTGCTGTTTTGAACAGTGAGAGACTAGGATGGGAGAGGACTGGAAGAGGGTCAGGCAGCTGAGCACTGTAAAGTAATCTTGTCCTTAATGCACTCTTCAAAACTAGTATATACTTTGAAGCAAGCCAGTACAATGTGGTTAATTTACTTATTTGTTACCTAGGATGAGCAATAGCTTGGAGAAATCTGGAAGGATAGGGTTAAGAATAATCTATAGGGACCAATATATAAACTGTGAAGGCAAGGCAACTTCCCCATTTTCTGACAGGTCACATACAAGACCTTAAGAATGGATTGCTTTCTTGATAACTATGCCATTTGCTTTTTAAAGGGTAGGCGAGAATGCACCTCTGAGAAAATGCATGTGCTGAGCCTCATGCTAATGTATCCTGTGTCTATTGTTGCCAAAGTATCAGAAAGATGAGCACTTTATTCTAAACAAATTTTGGTATTCAGGTTAATGCAAAAAAAGAAACGTAATATGACTGAAAGTAATTAAGATATTTTTATGGACCATTCATTTGTCGATATGTTTTACTTACTTTGCTCAATTTAATGAAAAATTGTTGAACATGCCTGTATGTTAGAAACCAGGATACAAAGATGATTAAGCATTTATATAGCCTCTGGTTACTTATAGTCTGCTGGGTAAATAGATCTGTTCATTCAACAAGTATTAATTGATCATTTCCTGTGTACTGTGAATATATCAGTGGACAATACAGACCTAATAAAAACTTCTTATTTAGCAGTTTAAGTTATAGTGAGAGGAGACAGACAACAACTACTGTACAGATGCACAGATTAGTATTTTCCAAGGTAACAGGTGCTTACAAAATTCTGACAGTGTTAAAAGGTTAAAAAATTCTGGGTGGGGAAGAGAAAAAATATTCTGAGGAGAATAGTGATTTTAAGTGGGGTGGTCAGGTAAATCCTCAATGAAGAATTCACAGTTGAGCAAATCTCAAAGGATGTAGCCACATGGCCATTAGACAAAGATGGTCCAAGCAGGGGAAAGAACCTATAAAAGGTTCTGAGATGGAGTGTGCCTAGCATGCCAGAGAAAGAGCAAGGAGGCCTTCATGATTGAAGTGGAATATACAATTGGAAGAGTGGGTGGAAATGAGGTCACTCGATACAGGGGCTCAGCACCGCCTTACAGGTATAAGCCTTTGACTTGTATTCTAAATGAAATGGGGGAGGGGAGCGTTGCAGACTTTCGATGAAGGAGTGATGTGATTTGACTTCTCTTTCAAGGGTTTCAACTCAATTGCTCTATTGGGTGATGATAGAAGTACTATCATCTACTTAGTATTTCACTAAGAATCTACTTAGTATTTTACTGCAATGATTGGGCTGAGATATATGATGGCTTAAACCAGAGTGATAGCAGAAGGGGTAATAAGAGGTGGTAAGGTTCTATATATACTTGACAGTTGGATTTCCTGATGGGTTGAGTGTGGTTTCTGCAACAAAGAGAGTTCTCCTGTTGGTTAAAGTAGGAAAGAGTATTTTTCCAGTTTGACCAACTTTGAATTGTTAGCATCAGAAGTGTGGAAAACCTTAAAGTATAAACACTTTAGTAGCTTAGGGGATGAGTACAACATTTTGGAAAAGTTAAATGTAATGGGAAAGTGAGAGTAGCTTGGAGTTCAGAGGACATGTCTTAGTGGAGATATTAAATTAGGGACACTCCAACATTTAGATGATCTTTCAAGTCTGGGAATAATGAATTCTACAAGAGAAAAGAAGAGGAACAAGGACTGAACTCTCAAGCACTCTAATAAGAAGAAGTTGGGATAAAAAAGAGACCCTGAGAAGGTAGGAGGGAAATCAGGAGCAAGTGATATCCTGGATACCAGCAAGACATTCAAGGGAAAGAGATTAGTGATGTATAATCTGTTGCGGGAAGGTTCAGTAAGATGAGGACTGAAAACTGAGCATCAAATCTGGCAATCAGGAGTCATTGGTGATCTTGACAAGAACAGTTAAGTTAGGATAAAATGCATTATATTATAATAAGAAACTAGAGGGAGGCATTTGAAATGTATCAACAACTCCTCGAGGATTTTCATTTGCATGCACATGAGAATGATTCAATAAAGAAAGAAAAATGCTGGAGCAGTAAGGTATGGAATTTAGTGCACAAAGGAAGGGACATTGCTTTAGATAAGAACATGGATATAGGGCACCGCGTGTGGGTGCAGGTTCTGGAGGTGGATTACTGAGGTGGTGGGAGGTTCTTTTCTGGTTGATTTAGTTTTCTCCAAATAGGAAGCAAGGTCATCAACTGAGAGTGAGGATGAGAAAGGAGGTGTAGAGCTTGGAAGGGAGAGAAGATGTAAATTAAAAATATAGGAAGAGTGAACAGATTATGGAAGTATAGTAAAGTTGACTGGCTTCCTTGAAGAGACCATTTAACATTTCTGATGACAATTTTAAATTGATACTAGTTAGTAGTTGCTGTAGTCACTAACATCATAGACATATGGAGCTGGTGAAGAGGATCTAATGAGTGTTGAAGAGATCCAGTGGGTATAATAACATAGGGTCCAGGAAACTCCAAGTGGATGCAAAGATATTATTATCACCAGAGAATTTACTTATTTTTTTATTATTTCATTCACCTGCCATTTATTTATTTGCCTGTGACATGTCATTATTTCTCATCTGTGTTTGTGTCTTCACGGTATATAGTATTTCTCCCCTCAGGTGTGGTCACCATCACTTTCTCACTACCAAAATATCCCATCTTCCACCATTGTGCCCTTCTCCCCTGATGTTTTCTGCCCTCCCAGACCATAGAATTTAAAACTAGGAAGAAGAGAAGAAAGGACATCAAGATGGTTAGAGCACATGAAATGGTGGAATCAAAGGCTGATGAAATTCAAAGCCTAGAGGAAGTTAGCTGGAAGGTAGGAGGTGGTTGGTAGAGAGAGGCTTCTATGTTGGAAAGTCATTACTTCTTAGAGGTCAAATGTCAAATCCACTTATGGTCTACTGTTTCCGTTATTGATATATTTGGGTTGAGCTTTCTTTTTGTGTATATGTAAGGAGGCAAGATGTTGATGTGAATTAAACGCTTGTTGTTTGGAAAGTGACTCTAATTTTAAATGTACAAACACATGGCTCCAAAACTAGGGTTATCTATCTGTGGACACCAGATTCATTGTTTGTTAAGGAGTCATTGTCTTGGAACAACCATAAGTTAGGTCAGGCCTTGCATCCTTCAAGAAGACCCACCCTCCACAGAAAAACCTCATTTGGTAAATTCTAGAATGCTTACTTTGTCTCTCCTCCCACTCTTTTCATGGTCTCTTTGTTCTATGTTCTTTATTTCCTTTTCTTTCTTCTGTACCCATTTAGTGACCAACATTTGGATTGTTTTCCATTGGTAGCTTTAATACATAGTAAAATTTCTTCTCCTCATGACAATTAAAGCTCTGAATATCTTGTTTCCAAAAACACCTCTACTGACTTCTGGCTTTATGCTCTTGGACTTCTCTGACAGCTGCTATGATGTAACATTTCTCAAGGTTCCAGCCTCGGCTATCTCCTCATTCTTTTCCATTTCATCCCCTGACTCCATCATCTTCTAGGTTTCTGTATTTCAAAGGCCACTTTTATTTTGAACCCAGCTCCATATTTTCAAACTTCCTATTAGAATTCCTACTGGAAATCCTCTAGGAATGCCACACATTAACTAAACACATCATCCTGTCCTTTATATGTGCCCTTTTCTTCTTAACTTGTTCTTTAACTTTCAATAACTGTATCTAAACAATTGACCAGAAACCTGGTCCTAGCTTTACCTTATTGTAGTGTAACCATCCTTGTTGATAATTGTACTGAAAGCAGCCTGTTCTGATGCCAATTGTAGTGCACAAGCAAGTCAATCTGGGTAGGTTCTTTATTGGCTCTAGCAGCTGACAGACACACCAGGCAGGGTAGGCCAGGGCTGGGGTGGGGTTGGTAGCCTGGCAAGCCCTCCAGCCCCCAGGAATCTTTACACTGTTCCTCTGGCTTCCCCTCTCTGGCATTTCTTCTCCTGCCTGTATCTCTCCTCCCCTGTGCTCTCTCTAGTGCGCTTACCTTGAAGTGACACCACCCTCTTATCTCCTTCCCCCAGGCCCAGATGTACCAACTCAGACATTTGCACACTGGCAGGCATGTATAGTCATGGGAAGGGTATACCATAGATACTAGTCATAGAGGCTCATTTACCCTACACTAATATTTACTTAACAAATCCTATATATTCTACCCCAAATATGTGCCATCCATCTCTACTGTCACTACCTCAGCTCTATCCATCATATCTTGTGATCAAGCTCAACTTCTTCTAATCCAGTATGTACATCTTAACAGCATTCAATTCCTTTAAATGCAGATTGGTTCATTTTATATTCCTGATCAAATGCCTGGAATAATATTCATTTTCTGTGGACTAAAGCTCAAACTCCTTAGTATGTCACATTCTGAGCTCAGCTTATATTATTCTATTTTGTCACATATCCCCCTGCCCCAATTGTTAAAGTAATATTTGCTTAATGCAGAAAAACTGAAGGCAGAGAAGCAAAGCGAGATTAACATAAAATTTCTCATAATTCTACCACCCAGAGATAATTAGTGTTAACATTTTGGTTAACACTATCCTTTCAGTTTTTCATATCCACAGATACATGCACATGCTTTCTGTTTCACACTGAGCATTTCTCACTCGTCCATATAACAGTTTGAATGTATGCAGTGTCCCATATATTCCAGTACTTTTATACTTAAGTTATTGAACTTTTAGTCCATATTTTATTTTAATTGTATATTCCACGTGGCCTCCACATACACCAGTCATAGTCTTATCAGACAGCTTATTAAAATAACATTGTTGTTCCCAAGTTTTTTAACTCCTTGGTCCATTTTTACTCTGTGGCCTGGATGACTTCCTTTCCCATGTCTGCTTCATCACTCTTAGGAAAGTTTCTGTTTATCTTTAAAGCTTGAGATGAGCTGTGTTATCTTCTGTAAAGCTTCTTGACTGCCCCAGGCTGGGTTAATCCTCCCTCTGTGCTCTTATAATACTGTGTACTCACCTCTGTTCTAGAATTTAGCACACTATTTTAGGTTGTTTGCTTTATACAAGACTGTCTCACTCACAGAACTTGGGGAAAGCAGGAACTTATCTGAATTTATTTATTTATTTTTATCTTAAACAAAGTATCTACTACATTCTGGGTATTCAATAAAGTTTATTACACTAGTGAATGAATGATTATAGTTTCCTTTGAAGAAATTGGGGGGTTAATTTTTTATACAGAAGAAAGAGTATGTGATAATAGTGATTGTAGGGAAAGAAAAAAATCCACTAGCATGAATGAATCAAACAGCTGTGCCAATTCAGAGAATTAGAATATACCAAATAATATTTTATGATGACTTTTTCTTTGCAGTTATAACTTTTGTATTTGCAATCTTCTCAATTCCTTAAGGTTTTCTGTAGTTGAATGGGGGAAAAAGACAAAGTTTTGATACAGAGAATTATAAGAATTTTTTGATACTAGAATTATAATAAATAAAATGTACCCCTTCCCTCTTTTGAAGTGGTTACTATTGGCTTTCATGGTGCAATCTTAATATAACATTTAAGTACTCTAACTGGAGGAAATTATAAAATTTTTTCTTACTAATGAAATGAATGCAATAAACATTTCTCTCAGCTCATATTCTGTGTACACTGTCATGATGAACTTTATGTTCTTTGTATATGATCATGTTTTGTTGGTAGTTATAAATCAACACCACTAACTGGTACTATTGAGAAGTCTTTGTAACAGAGCTTTAAACAATAACCTATGTGAATTGTTGATACTTAATATCATTGTATATGTTAGTGATGTGATACAAAGTTTTTTCTGTTATGTATTTTTTCATTTAAAACTTAAATTTATATGTAAACTGGATATTTGCTACTGTTTCTAATAGCTAATGGGTTAACATTAAATTAAATATACTTTCTTTGCAAAGCCTACCGAAGACTTGTTTGAGGCCATGAGGTATAAGGCAAAGATCACAAAACTCTGTCTTGTTATTTGCCAGTCATTTAAGCTTGCATAAATAATGTAACCTCTCAACTATTTTGTTCCCATAAAGTGGAGATAATAACAATCGCTTCACAGGTTACTGGGAGGATTATGTAAGATAATGTATACAGAATATCTGTCATAATGGCTAATTCAGTGTATGGAAGTTATAATGATTATGGAGGAAGCCAAAAGATTTGTTTTCTTGATTTGAAAGAGTCTTGCTTAATTTTTCCTTGTAAATGAGTAATTTACCATTTATGTTTTCTTCATATCCCACGCTGTATTTTGAATTGTTTTTGAAACATTTGAAAATTACATTAAATCAATGGTAAAGCTAATTTACAACTTGTTCAAGTTCATGATGATTCTTATTTTTGGATGCCTTATACTGCTTTACCCATTTCTGGTTTGCCTGGTACTGTAACCTAAAGGGGCCATGTTACCTGGTTACCCCCAGGGATTGATTATTTTATTTATTTATTTATTTATTTATTTATTTAATATTTATTTTATTCTTTAGATCACAACCTTGGTAAGTGGTTTTTGGGATACCTCTATCTCCCTCTTCCCTCTGGTGCCCCTTCCATTCTCTCAACCCCCACTCTTTGTTGTTTACTAGTCTGTGTTGAGTCCATCAGTCTCTTTCTTTCCTGTGGCAGTGTTCTTTCACTGGGTGAAGGACTGGTTGTTGGAACCAGGCGAACCTTGCTGATAGGTTTTCAGTCTTAAGTTTGCATTGGGCCGCCAGTCTGTATTCATTTGTGATCTGTCCATGTTTTCTTGCTGCAGCCCATCTTCCCCAATCCCATCTCTGCTGCTTTGCTGCTTTACTTTATGGCTCTGGTGTCAGATTTAGAGGGTCTCAACCCCCTCCCCCCCAGCCAGAGTTGGTGAAGAAGTTTCTCTGTGGATACAGGCGTCTGTGAATGACCATTGTAGACATCTCCTCTGCCTCAGTTTGCAGCTTTGGTGTGGGTCCAATGCCCCCCATCTTTGGCCTTCCTCTTCTCTCCCATAGTGTGGGGAGGGGGCCTTGCTATCCTAGAAGGCATCTCTGAAAGAAGGTCTTGGGTCTTCCTGACCTGGTGAGCACATAGGTGTGTGGATTGATTATTTTAAATGTTCTAAAGTCTGTTTGTGATGAGGTTATTCCTAATAGACCAGTGATCCATAGATGAGACAAATTTAGTCTTTAGGTTTAGGATAAGTCTGCATGCCTGGAAGTACAGATACTCAGAACCAAAGTAGAAGGGCATGTGGGCTTTAAGGGGTTGGGAGAGATAGAGTGATGGAAAGGAAGAGTGGAATGACAGCTGAAAATGGGTAGTGTGGATGGGGTGCATAGGATTACATAGAACTGGAAGCACAAACAGGTAGAGAGGAAGTGAAGACTAAGCATTAATTTGGGATCAGTCTATTGGAAATTGCAGTTCCTTTTTTGTGTGAAGTCTTAAAGGGGCGGCTTTTGGGGCTATGGTGTTGCAGCAAGCATAACCATAGAGTGTTTTATGTTTAACTTAAAAATACACCATTATGTTATAAACATGTCACATGATTATATGGTCTTCAGAGTTGTATTTTTTAAGTTCTAAATTATCAACTACTTACACAAGAGAACACAGAGGAAAAAGGAAAGTAATCTTGTTACACACAACTGATGTGATTTTGGTTAGTTTCTTTTCAGTCTTTCTAATGCACATAAAGTTTTATTTCTTGGTTTATTGACAAATGCAAGCTATGATGTAATCATCATTCTAATCTACTTCTATAGCTATATCTATATCTATTTATTTCATATCTACTTTAGTGACCTGCTTCTTTTACACCTAACATTTTAGGACAAACATTTTTCTTTTTTTCAGAATTCATCTGTTTTTGAGTGTTTGGGTTTGGATTTAGATTCTCCTTCAAAGACCTTGGCTAAAAGAATTTGGACAGACTATTTGAGACTAAATAAAATGGAGAGACCTGGAGTGTCAGTGAGGGCTTGTTTGGTTTCTAGTCACAGGATTCTACTTCAAGAGGCTTAAACAAAAATGGAAGGAATTGAACAGATACTAGTAGTTTCCCATGGGTTTTAAGGGCAAGGATCAGGTGAAATAAGCTAGCACCAGGTCCTGGAGCATTGTGGGGAAAGAGGAAGTCCCTTTCTCTCCCTTTCATCTCTCTCTCTCTTTTTTTTTTTCTGGCAAATGTTCTCCATTCTTGTCTGTTGCTGCAGGCTGGCTTTCTTTATTTCCTTGTCCAAATGGTTGAAAATAGCCTCTGCCAGCAGCTCCAGTGTTTATATGTCCTCTATTCAAGAGCGTCGACAGATTGAGCAAAAATCTCTTCTAAATTCAGATTCCTGGGAAAAGGAATTCTGGCCCAGTTTGTGTCCAGTGCACACTCTTGGTCCTTTTGACTTTGGTGGTTTGGGGCAGGGTCAAATTATATTGTCATGGCCCCACAGACTCTCCTGTAACCCCATTCACTTGTGGGGGAAGAAGTAGTTTTCAGAGAAAAGGAGTGATTGATTGGAAGGTCAACTTAATAGCTTAATAGTTAACAGAACTTGCCTGGAAAAAATCCTAGGCTTCAATAAAAATCTAATCTTTTTCTTTCTTCTCATCCTAATAACCCTTATACAATCTGAAATTTTAAATACTGTATTTCTACAAATTAGGAAAACCCAGATGTCTGTGTAGAATATAAGAGCTTAGGGAGTCCTGTTTAACAGTACCCCAATAGTGCTATGTGGTACTGTTAAGTAGAGTATAAGTCCTTAGGGAGTCCTGTTTAACAGTACCCCAATAGTGCTATGAACAGTTTATTAAGTTTTATTGAAGTTACAGTAAGTTTGAGTGATATATATTTTTTTCTAGGTCAGATAGGGCAACACACTATTTTCTTTGGTCTCAAGGTACAGCAATTGAGGATGACATTTAATATTGTGTACTTTTAAACAAGGGTTGAAAATTAAACTATTGTGCAGTCTGTGATTTTCTACATTTAGTTTTGTGCTAATGCCAAGATGGCACTAGTAAGTTGTCAATGATGGTTTTATGGTTCTAAATACCAGATACACTAAGAATTCTTTAGATCTTATAAAAGTTACTAAAGATGTGAAAGTCTGCAGGTTTTTGCTTGCTGATACCTTGCCAAGCTCCAAGTCATGTGCCTTTACTATTTAGGTTGTGGTCTTGTATATAACCATGTTTAACAATAGGCATTCTGGAGGAAAGATCTAGATTGAGTGAGTTAGGAGCCATCTGGGACATCATCTTCCCTGCTGGAGCTATGGTGACAGGTTCCAAAGAAATAATATGTACATTTTAGATATATATCTAAAATGGCATTATTGCTTTCCAGGGTTGTTTTAGAGAAAATATAATTAAAAGTTGAGAAATTCTTATTTCTCTTTTATTTTAAAAAATATTGTGAGCACTAGTAACAAGAATTCACTGTCTTACTTTTTAATCCATGTTCACATAGCAACTGTGGTAATTTTTTAAAAGCATTAATTGAATGATATCAGTCACTTGGGTAAAGTCTTTACCAGCATCCTGTATATCTTATATCTTTCAGAAAACATAAAAAAGTAAGCCTGGCCTATAAGATGCTGTGAGGTCTGGTTCTTCAACTAGCATTGTCTTCCAGCCTGCTTTGTTCACTCACTCCCGCACACACACACACACACACACACACACACACACACACACACACACACACACATTCTCTCTCTCTCTTTCTCTCTCTCTTTCTCCTTCTTATGGTCTGATGAGCAATCCTTTCCCCTTTTCTGATTCTGTTAGCTGGCTGGCTCCTAGCCACCTTCCAGGTCTCCCACTGCCTCATACAGGCTTTCTAGTTTGGTGAACCTCTATCATCTCATGCACCTTCCTTTATCACACTCACTGCAAATTGCAAATGCAATCTGTCTTGAATCTTTGTGAATAGTGTCTTTCCCATTTGACTCTTTTCACCTTAAGGGGATGGATGGGCCTATTTCTTTCAGTACTCTCTGCCCAATACAGAATAATACCTGTGCACTTCATAAATATTTTGATTGATTTAATGTTGTTAAAAAAAAACTTAGACTAAAAAAAATTCAAATACTTTAGAACTACAGATAAATTGCAAAGATAACTCAGAGGAGGGAGCCTGTAAATTCTTTAAAATTATTAAACTTCAGTTATTTAACCAGAAAGTAAATCTAGTGCTTTCTTACTCACTTCTCTTCCTTATAAGCTTTTTACTGAGTAAAGATAGAGAAACTCAATGTGACTATAGTATAGCTCTCAAATACTATTAATTTGATCCTCAGAATAAAATGTCAACACAAAAAATCCAAGTGATCTAGTTCATTAAGCTCTCAGGTAAACTGAGTTTAATATATCCCTCACTCACTTTTACCCAATTTCATTGCTTTACATTATCAACTTGTATTTGTCAAAACTAAGAACCCATGACTGGCATATTACTACTAATTAAACTCCAGGTTCTTTTCAAATTTCACCAGTTTTCTACTTAAGGATTTCTTTCTGTTCAGGATCCAATCCAGAGTACTGCATTGCATTTGGTTATCATGTCTCCCAAGTAGGCTTTTAATGCATTGAACTTGAAAAGATAATTTCACTTTTATAAGAGTTTCCTGGCAGGTTATTTATTTATTTATTTTTTTAGGACTCGAATCAGATCACATTTGAAAATTTAAATGCTAGTTTTCATAGTGACATTGGGTTAAATTCATGTTAGAAATGACCTGTGACTTAACATGTAATTATATGCTATCATAGAGGGTTGTTCTATAGTGTAGAACAGTGGTTTTTAGCATTTTTGCTTTTTAAGATTTTGGGGAACACAAAGAGCTTTGAAGATGTGAATAAAGCTATACATTCTCCTCTCACTCTAAAATTTAAATATAACACCAACATTTTTGTACAGTGTGTTTTTACTACTGGAAATTTATTACTTTACAGGAATAAGAATTAAACAATGCTAATTTCAATGAATTATATCTATTTTTCTTTAAGAATGAATGCAAAATTTAATAGTAATGTACATTGAAATAATTACATTTTAATAACTAAGATTAAGAAACGAAGTTCAGTTGATAAAATGCTAAAAAGTAGTATTATGCATGGGAACATGCAGCTTATCTTTGCATTAAATTGACTTCAGCTTAAAAATCTATACAACTTCTAAAAACTCTGTTTACAAGGATATGAGACAGAAAATGAAATTAGGGATCCCACAGTCTATTTTGTAGGATTTGTATTAAGATTATACCAAGCTTCTTGAAGATTCTTCATATTGAACTAATGTCACATCATTTCATTTGTACTTCAGTCAATGAGACCTTTGAGGAAAGACCTGTACTGCCAAGATTGTTTATCTGCACAGATATTTTTATGCTATGTTGTCATTTTGCATTCTTTTTTCTGAAGTTCTATGGTTCCCAAAGAACTTGTGGTTATCAGACACATTATAATAGTGACTGTCAATCTTTGAGTGCAAAGGCATATCATGTTTATATGTGAAATGTATGCAAAACAGATGAGGAATTTCTCTTACTATTCTGAAAACAGACTTCTGAAACATACAAAATACATTCCTTAAAACTCACTGGCTTTGGATATTTCTTCAGGGACTCAACTCCAGTGCAAATTAAATAAAGACAAATAAAAATAAAAATAGGAAAAATTTAACTATACCAAACTAAAAAGCTGCACAGTGAAAGAAGATATCAAAACAAAAAGACATCCTAGTGAACAAGACAATATTTGCATATCCTACAAAGATTGACAAAGACTTAATATCCAAAATAGATATATAACTCATAGAGCTTAATACCAAAGTTTAAAAATGGGCAGAATATCTGGATTTGTCTTCAAAGAAGACATACTGAAAGTCAACAAACATTTGAAAAGTTGGTCATCATCTTTTATTATCAGTAAAATGCAAAACAGCAGTGATTTATTACCTTGCACATGGGAATGGTTATTATTGCAAAGAAATGAAACAGCAAGTGCTAATAACAGATGTGAAGAAAAGTAAACCCTTGTACACTATTGGATAGGTAAGAATGTACACATTGGTTAAAGCCATGATGGAAAATGGTATGGGCATTCTTCAAAAACTAAAAATAGAAATTCCATGTGATTTATTTATCCTACTTCAGGATATTTAAGAGAGAGAAAATGAAATTAGAGACCCCACAGTCTATTTTGTAGATATATAGATACAAAATATGTAGATATAAAATGCAAACACTCATTTAAGGTGCTATATGTACCTCCATGTTTATTGTGACATTATTTACAATAAATAATAGCTGGAAATAACCTAAGTGCTCATCAACAGTGTCCATTAGATGAAGAAAATGTTACACACATTAATACTATTCAGCTGAAAAAGATGAAATCCTGCCATTTGCTACAACATTGATCTAGGTGGTACTACGCTGAGTGGAATAAAAGTGAGAAAGAAAAGCTCTGTGGTTTCGCTTATATGTAGTAAATGGAGGAATCAAAGAAATTCATGAAGTAAAACAAAACAAAACAAAAAAATGTTAGACTATAAGACCATCTTAGCAGCTACCAAAAATAATGGGGTGGGTAGGAGAGTGAGTAAATCAAGCAAAGGGGGTCAGTTTTATGGTGAAGGATATAGTTGGACCTTTGGTGGTGTATTTAATATAGTATGTACAGGCACTGAGTTAAAATGACACACACCCACAACTTTCATAATGCTATAATTTAATATTACTTCAATAGAGAAGCATAAAAATGGACTTCCCTTTTCTTTCAAAGGTGATACAAATATATTTACAAATTTCATTCAAAAATTTCAAATCTCAGTTTCTGGAAAGATAGCAATTTCTAGATAGTCAAGAAGAATGCCACATTCTGCTTATTGGCTCTGATAATTTTTCAAGGCAGTGGAAGGATTTCTTGTGGAGTCACCACAATATTTTGGATATCACTACATACTGATATATTAGCAGAGAATTACACTGATATGCAAAAGTCCTATCACCAAAGCCTCACAACTTATTTTTCTCCCTGGGCATAGCTTGTTTGACATTTGCAACCTTTCCAGTTTCCTATAAAGTTCACAAAATAGGCATTCTTCTTAGATTACATTCATACACTTAGAAAATCAAAACTTGAAATCATTGTAAGATATCTAGTTTGCTATAGGGAAATAGTATACCTACTGGTATCTCCAATTTTTGCATCAAAATTATGACAAATGGAAGTTTGGGGAAAGGACTTTATTTGCTAAAAAGTACTATTTCCATGTTTCCCACCTTCCCCATGCTTGACTACAAAGTAGTTTATCTTTTTCCAAGGAACACTTGCTCCCAAGGTCTCTCCAGGGTAAATTTGGATAAAAGTAAAGAAAACTCAACTTAAATTGCCTTAAATAATAAGGAAATATATTCTCTTTGATAGCAGTGCTGACTTAATGGCTATGCTTTTTTAAAGAAACCCGTATTCTAATCTTTTTCCTTCTGTTCTCTGTCTCTTTGTCTGTATGTTGTAATTTTTGAAGTTTGCTTTCCCAGGATAGGCTGTTTGTTCCAAATTGTTTTTTTTTTTTTATAAATTTTATTATTTTTGGTCAATAATTTAGTTTTTTGTTCATCTACTTATACTCTACAGTAGAGGACTCTGAAAGTATTTGGAAGTAGTGGCAATTGCTGAGTTGATCAAGGCATATTCAGAGTTTATGATTTTACCCTACTTTTAAGCTGACAAATTCTATTGATACAGTTTCATGGTTTAGGCTAGCGGAAGCTATGAGACTCCTGGGTTAGATATCAAGGACTTCATTATTCACAGACGAGCAATGGCTTGATGCATGCTTGTGTTGCTCCCCCTTGCTTCACAAATTCCACAGGGACAATATGGAAATTCTCACTTTGTAGTAAGCTTGCTATACAATTGAGGATTCTTGAGTTTAGGAAATCCCAATTGTTTATCATGTCCTATAAATAGAACTACCCAACTTTTGCTCCAGAGGGAGACATTAGCAAACACACCTATTTTCCCTTCTAGAGGGGACTTTATCTCCAAATACCAAATATATTTACTCAGTGAACAATGAGTATTGGGTCATGGAATTCCATCATAATTTTGAAATGATATCTCAGTCTTCAATTAGAAAGGAAAACAGTGTCACTGTAGGCTCCTGTTTAGGTATCTTTAGAGAATAAAGTTCTGACCTTTCCCAGAGTGAAGGAAGGCTTGGTAAAATACTCTAGAAAATGAGAGCAGGGATTATGAAATCATCAGCCTTCTTAGACTTGACCAAAACTTTTGATTTTAGTCTCACTCTTACTGTCTTATAATGATATGGAAACTCTAGAAACTTCTGTGTTGTCAATTGAACTAGTATCTGTTTTTCTGCTCTTAGCCTAGGCTTCAGTTTCCACAGGCTTGACAAGTTATTACAACATCCCAACTTCTGAAATTTTATTACTGTATTCTCTCCTGTCACTGTAGATTTATGCCTTAAGAAAACCCACTTACTGTCATTGTAGTGTAATTTCTTGAATAAACAAATAGAGATGTTTGTATTCAATCTGCAATCTTTGTAAGAATCATTGTAGAAGAATCATTTGGAAGAATCATTGTAATTTATATTTTTATTCTTTAAACGTTGCAACCTAAACTATATCTCCCATTAACCAAGTTCAGTGTCATATTCATAGTGGGAAGTTATTTTAGATGTCATAACAGGGAGGCAAATAACATTTTACATTATCTACTTCTTGATCTGACTGCTGTTTTCACAGTGTTTACAAAAATATCAAACTTTATATTTTAGACTTGTGTACTTTTCTGTATGCATGTTATGTTGCATTTTAAAATTTATATTAAAAACGTTATATTAAAAAGTTTATGAAATGTTTATGTTAAAAATGTTATATTAAAAATGTTTCTGTATGCATGTTATGTTGCATTTAAAAGTTTATATTAAAATGTTTATAACATGATTATATATTATGGTTTTCCAGTCCATTTACTGTGTTCTTAATAGAACATTGAATTTTTACTCAATAGTATTTTTTCAAAATTTTAAGAAGCATAAGAATAATTACTTTTTGTATGTTCCCAGCTTAGTACTTCCTAAGTGCATCCTCTTATCTCTTACCAGTATGAAGAAAGTGGTTCTCTGAAACTTCACTGCATATTACAAACACTTAGGTATTCTAAAAAGATTCTGGTGCTTAAACTGTATTCCAGTACAATTAAACAGATTATCTGATCTTGAGATCCAGGCTTCAAAACATTTTAAAGTTTCCCAGGAGAGTCCAATGAACAGCCAAGACTGTGATACAGATCTTGGCAGAACTTCTCAGAAGTATCTGCGGTGAAGAGTCAGTTTGTGTTTTGACATTTCCAACTCAAGATAAATTATGACTCCTGTGAAACAATTAAAAATGAACTAATAGAGAAAAATAATCATGCACTGAAATATCACAGCAGTGTCAACTTGCTATAAAGTTTCCTTATTCATCTTACTGCAAATGGCATGAGTTAATCTTTTTTGATTTCTGAGTACTGTTCCAAAGCACCAGTAATCCTCTATTGTAGTTCATTGGGATCTCTACCCTCTTTGCTCCCCCCTTCATTATCTCTTCCTATAACCCCAATACTGCACTCAGATTGTTAGGGTTTGTTTGATTTAGCTTGTTCTAAGAACAAATTTTTTTTTGCACTCAGTGATTTTGCACGTTAGGCTAGAATGCAATGAAAATTCTGTAACTTGTATTGGGATCTCCTAGAGAAAGTGGATTTCACTCAAAGTCCTGACAGCTGCCTGTCAGGTTTGTAGGATTGGATGAGAGAGGGCTACCATAATCTGATACCCCTTTAGATTCTTGGCCAAGTATTTCTGACAACATGGGAATTTATCCATGTGGATGGCATCCTATTAAGACTAGGAAGCATAGAATGGAGAACAAGATTTGGATTTATTGAGATCTCCATCCTAGGGGGTAGTTCAGAATAACTCAGATGGGTTTTCTCATAAGTACATCTTGTTCCTTTCCTAATGGGGATTTTATATAATAATGATGAAACTGAATTTTAGTTGAAGCAGATTGTCTATTACCATGGTCCAAGGCAACTTTTGTTTTCCTTTCTAAGTACTGGATCACCTATTTGAGAAGATGAATTTTTTTCTTTATTTATGTATAAATTTCACAACTTTGTAATCTCAAGGGTTTGCCCTCCCTCCCTCCCCTCCCTTCCCCCCCTTTCCCTCCTGTTCATAGTTGTGCGCTTCATTTTGGTGCTTAGCTTGTTTTGACTTTGCTCAAGTCTTTTATTTTATTTTATTTTATTTTATTTTTTCACTATATCCCATACATTAGTGAAACCATTTGGTTTCTGCCTGAGAAGATGAATTAATGCTTACTAGAGAACCAAAGATCACACCAGCTGTTGCCCATTCCATTCTCAGTCCCTTGTGTAGCCTTCAATAAAGCTATCTTCATGACCTCAGTAGTCATAGTGACTTCTGTTACATTCTGATTATATTTGTTGGGAGTATAGGATTTCATGGTGGCTCTCAGGTTTGACTTAGGTCTATCTCCCAGAAAAGAAGCTAAAAGGATTAAAAAGGTATGAAACTCAGGTTTGGATACTTAATAAGGGATGAAAAATGGAGGAAAAATGTCTAATAAATCTATTTATAGAGTTCTGTCTTCTGCAAGGTTTTGTAGTGCAGGTAAAGCTCTTACACAATAACACCTGGTCCATGAAGGCAAAATTAAGGGAGAACACCAGGAACAGAAATCTCAGCACATGCTATAATTTAACAAGAGGTTATCTATCCCATGGCTTTTTAAAATTTTTTAAATTTATTCTTATTTTTATTTATATAATTCTTTTTCTTACATTGTTGTAATCCCTGTAATTCTCCCACCACCTTATCACTTGTGACCTGTCACATATTCCCTTGTGTTCCTCCCTTCTCTGTTTTGCTCCCCACCCCGCCTCCTTTGCTGTATGTTTCAGTTGTATGGTTGGCTTGTTAGTTTTGACTGCCAGACCCAAACTGTGCTTCTGAGCATTTGTTTCAATGGAAAATTATACACAAGTATATCTTAGGTACAGTTATCATGGGATTATAGCCAACAGAAGTCTGAACTGTGGTGTATAGTAATCTTGGAGGACTGGGTGAAGATGCACTTTTTGTGAGACTTAAACATTCCAAAAGAAATAGCAGGCATTGACTTTTTGGAGAACACAAAAGGCTGGGACTTTTAAAAAGACTACAGTTGCTATCTGACAAGTGGAAAGCATTTTTACACTTTTGTGGGCAATAGTATATACCATTTTATTAAAATCCACTGCTGTTTTATATGAAGTGGGAGTTATCACTGTTCCAGATCAGATGGAGACTCAGACAAGTTCACTTATCAGAGGACAGAGCTTCCAGGTCTTAGGGCTGAACCCAGAGTTTGAGCTCAAGGTTTGAACCCAGAACTCTCTGCTTCTCAAACCCCCTGTCTGTCTCCACTAGTGAGAATAACAAGATTGTAAAATTGAGAAACTCTAGAGGTTCAGTTTCTTCATCTCCTCTTGAAATTCTGGAAGAAGGTGATAAACTCCACTTTGGCTTTACCAGTTGCCCTTAACTCTCAGTCTTCCCATACCTGTGTCAGTCAGTTAATCTGAGCCTCTATCTGGCTGGATACTTAACTATTCGTCAATCCCTGTTTTTCTTCCTTATACTCCAGAGACTGATGCTTTGCCTTAAATCTTAACCCATATCTTCTTAGACCTGGAGACCTGCCAATGAACCCCCTTCCCTTTGCCTTATTCCCATTACATATTGCCAGATTTTTTTAAAACCCCATTCCTTCTTTAATCATCTCCCATCATCTGGGCACCAAACTTCTTTTTTTTTTTTTT
>PVHY01003214.1:0-16990 GCA_004024945.1 Uropsilus gracilis
ATTAGACAGGAGCCACCTCAAATTGCAAAGGTTTTATTTAAAATTTCCCTAGACCTTCTTATCATGCAAGAGCTAACAACCCAATATTTATCTTCTCCATTTGAACCTTAGATCTCAGATCCATCACATGAAATTCATTTGTCCAGCTTCTTTCTCATCTACATTTAAATATTCTCAAATGGGGCTAAATAGCTCCATTTAACTCATACTCTCTTTTCCTGCCCACCACACTTAAAAGAATAGTTGTTTTTATTCTATATTCTCATTACATTACTCCAATCTGGTCTACTTTCTAACTGCTACCAGTGATCTTGTGATTTAAAACAATAAACACTTTTAAAGGCTTATTTCCTTTAATTTCACAATGACATTTAAAATTTTAAACTATTGCCTTCTTTCTAAAATGTAGTCTTCCTGTTTCTATAGTAACATCTCCTCCTTCATCCTATACCTCTTTTTAAAAAAAAATACCCCATTTTTTTTCTCCCAATTATTAAATAACAATGTATTCAAGGTAACTTATCCCATTTTCTACAACCAGTGATCAGGAAAAAGACATAAACCTAGTTCTGGCTAGTAAGTATAATGGGAATTCTCTCTGGTAGAGGAGTATAAGGAAACACTCTCAGTCCCTCAAAGATTTGTGCAGGGTAGTGGTATCCAAAACCACAACCTAATAGTGAAAAGTAGAAGCAGTATAACATGGAGAATAGGAACATGAACTCTGAAGTCTAAGGTAAAATTCTAACTCTCCAACTACCTTATGACACTGGTAAGTTATCTCTCTCTCTCTCTCTCTCTCTCTCTCTCTCTCTCTCTCTCTCTCTCTCTCTCTCTCTCTGTGCTGACACTTTCCCACCTGTAAACTGAAGTGATGATAATAATCCTTACTGCATAAGAGAGTTACAGTGAGGCTCAAATAAATTTACTTTACTTGACACAGTGCAGCTGATATAGGAATTTGTTAAATAAACCTGAGAATAAAGCCTAAAAGAGCAGATACAAAGAGACAGAGGAGTCTGGGCTCTAGAGGTTTCAACAAGTCACTAAACTGTACTTCCAGGTCTTTTTTCTTGTGGATAACAAACCCGCAATTTTAATGTTATATTTAGTAAGCTAATGTGTTCATTTCAACTGAAAGCATTCTGATATCTCTCACACTCCTGTTTTTTTTTTCATAAACTTGATTTCTCCTTTGTCATATCTGAGGGTGCCACAGGCATTGTTCATCCTTTAACTTATAAAGGATTCATCATTAGCTCCATTCCTCAGTCATCAAATCAAGTTCTATGGCTTTGATTTTTATAAAGCATTGACTTCCAAATATACATGTAAAAATGCTTAATACATATCTCTGTTCTGTGCTCCAAAGTCAAATATTAAATGATTGCTATTGCTTCATAGATGTTTCAGAGATAACTCAAATTCAATATTTTTGAAACTGTTGTATTATTCTCCTCCATCACTGCCAAAGTTAGTTTTTCATCTTTGTTTCCCTTTTTAGTGAATGTGTCAACATATTCATAATGATCTAAGCCATGACTTAGGTATCCTTGTTAATTCCTTTTCCCCATATTTATCCATCTTCAAGTAAACCACTAGCTCTTGTAAGAAAAATTTCCACTATAACTGGGACAGAGTGAAGAAAGGGGAAAGATAGGTGAGATGGAAATTAGATCAGACAGGAAATGTAGAGCCTTTTCACAAAGCCTTTTTTGATCTTTGACTTTTCTCTCGATGAAATGGGAAAAATATAGGAAAGGGACTGGATCTTAAACAAAGCCATAATATGATTTGCTTTCTTTTTCTTTGCTGGAGGTAGAACAAAAACAGGCAGCCAAATTAAGAAGGTATCTGAATAAAGCAAATGAGCAGTAAAGGTGCACAGTGGTCAAAGAGGATAAGCTCTCATGCAATTTGGACATGGATGGAACTGGAAGGGATTTTTTAAAGTGAAGTGAGGAAAGAGAAAGATAAATGCCCGATGGTTTCAGTTGTATGTAGAATGTAAAGAAACAAAAACACAGGTCAGACTATGTCAAACTGTAAGAGTAAATTGAAAACTTGAAAGTAAACTGGAGATATGAGACACTCAGGAGGGAAAGAAGAGGAAGAGGGAGGAGGGAGAGTAGAGAACAGAAAGGGGTAAAGTATGATGAAGGATGGTGAAGGATTGTGGGCACTTTGGTGGTGGGATCCACCACTTTGGTGGTGGGAAAATTATGGTGATCACACCTGAGGGGAGAAACCCATATTGTGAAAAAATAAACTAGGATGTTTAAAAACAAAAGTAATTGAAAAAAAATGGAGTGTTACAAATGCATCTTTGAACATACTAAGTTTTATGATATTTATTGATAATCCAAGTGGAAAGTTTGAGTAGGCAGCTTAGTAGTAAGATTTAGGGGAGAATTTGCGTTAGAAATATAAATTTGGAAATCCCCAATATGTAATTGAAATATAATAGCCTAAACTCAATACATAACCAAGGCACTGAGTGCAGAGAGAAAAGAGATATAGTCTACACACAAAATGAAGAAATTAAACATAAGGGACTAAACCCAGAGCATCTGAGAAACAAAGGAGATTGAGCAAAGGAGTTTGAGGAAGGTAAGATAGTGGACAAGTTGAGAGACTAATATTCTAAACATCAAGTAAAGAAAGCTCATAATGATGTGGAAACAAGCAACTATATCAAGGCTTCTGATAGTTAAAAGTCATGTAAGATGAAGACTGAGAATTAATTCATCATAAAATTTAACAGCAAGGAAGACAGTGGTGACCTGTGCCAGCTATATTCTACTTGCTTCAAGAGCTCAGCTTAGATTTTTCCTTCCCTGAGGAGTGTTCATAACCCAGTTTAGGAACCCCTAAAGTATGCCATGTCACCCCTGGCACTGTAAACTCAGCTTCATGTTTTCAGAGTACCTTTTTTACTGATATGTCTTCTTTAAATTAAATTATATGTGCCTTAAGGGCAAGACTAAAGAGTGATTACTGCTGAACCTTATATAGTAACTGGTAGAGTAAGGACAATATTTGCCAAATGAAATCTAATTGAATTGCCTGTCACTGTGCCAGAAGTCGATGCCAAATTGAAAAAAAAAAAAAAGGGAGAAGCCAGATCTTTCAAGTTCTGTGATGCATCTTCAAATGACAAAGACTAAAGTTTTACCTCATTTAGATTGCTTCCGATTCAGAGAAGCCTGTTGGGGCAATCAAAAATGAGCTTCTAATAGGATAGGTGTGCCCATTACCTGGGGCAGAAGAACAACCCAAAGTGTGCTTAACAAATTAGCAAACAGCTGTCATTAGTCAACCATACCCACCTCAAAAATGTATTAATAGATAACTTGTAATTTTCCTAAACTTTCATGAAAGACCTGTGAGGAAAGAGAATGAAATGTCTGTTTTTAATTTTACATATTGACTAAATGCAAAATTGGCCAAGGTTTCATTGAAATCAAAGCTTTCATTGGAATCCAGAATTGTGAATAGATTTCCTTTATAGTTTCTATTTTATTTATTTATTTTATTTTTATTTATTTAATTTATTTTTTTAATTCTTAAAATTTTTTATTATTTTCTTACAACTTTGGTCACATTTGTGTAATTATTGATCCCCTTATGTATTGTCCTCCCTCTTCCCCCTCCCCTCTACATCCCCACTCCAGTCACTCCAACTTCCCTCTATCTACAAGTTGTTGGTTGATAAAGTTGTTGGTCAGTTGGTCATTGTTTGACCCATTGATCTCTTCCTTTATCTGGTAAATATTCTTTTCCTGGGTGAGGACCTGAGCTCCTGGACTTGTTAGTCTGTGTGTTTTAAATTTGTAAGAGTAACTTTGAGGCAGGTAGCAGTCCAACTTCATTTGGAACATCACTTACGGCAGGTGTGTTGCTTTGTTCTCCAGGTTCTTTTATTGCAGAATTTTCTGTTGTGAAGTTGACAGTCTCCTTTTCTTCAGACCATGTGTTTGCTGGGATTCATGCCTCCTTGTTCATGCTGGCTGCCTGCTCTGTATTGGTGTCTATCCCATGGTGATAGTTCCTTATAGTTCTGGCCTCTGGCATTGGGATCGCAACTCTTGGCATTGGTGTTAGATAAGTTCCCGGGTGGGGACAGACTCCAGAAGGAGATTTGTCCAGCTTCTCTCCTTTCCTGTGGTTTACAGTTCTGTCACAGGGTTGCAAACTCTTCTCTATGGCTTTCCTTCCCACATGGGAAGGGACGGCACTTCGCTCACCTTGGTGGCATCTCTGGATCTGGGGTTGTGTCTTTAGCCCCTACAAAGTCTTACGTGAAGTGCTTTGCCAGGTCATTTATGTGACTAGTCTCCCAGTCATATCTTGTGGTTCTGATCTTGCTCAGTTTGGGTCCTACCCAGGTGATAAGTATACTCAGAAACTTTATTCTTCTTTTCTCCTGTATGTCAGTCAGAGGGTTGTTGATGTTGTCATTTCCAGTGAAATCTGTTAGTAGTGGGAGTAACAAGAGGGAAGACCCCCATCCCCCACCAGTGTCCTGCACCAGCAGGGGTGCTATCCTGCCACCGGACACCTTTGGACTTTAGGAGCTGAAGATAGCTCTCTCTTCACCCAGGACCCTGGTAGGGTACCTACTCTGGGCCCCTGCCAGTGTCCAGGGCCATGATAGGGATGTTATGGGAGCCTCATCTGAGCACTGGCCTTTTGGCAGTGTCCCTTATCATTTCTAAAGATTCATATCATTTCATATTTCCTTTTAGGTTGGAAACTATCCTAAAATTAGGCTATAAACCTAGTTATAGTGGTAATTAAATTAACTTTAATTAATAAAAGTATCTTAGTAATGTTGAAAATTCTAATATTAGATAGCAGTTATAGTAGATCAATTTAATTTTAATGAAAGTAAATTGTGTACTAATCATGAAAACCATTATGTTTTATTTATAGAACTTAGAAAATAGTGGATGAGAAAAGACCCTTAATTCTGAAATTATATATATATATTACTTCTTAGTTGACCATACTTAACTAAGTCACTTTCTTTATAAATGATCTTCTACACATGGAGGGCTATAGTACATACCTGTGAGATTACATTGATAACTACTATAAGATTATAAACTCTTAACAAGGCCATTATAGATATAAAGCTACATATATGGTTTTATATATATATATATTCTATCTTTATCACTCATCTATCAACGTCTCTCTCTCTCTCTCTCTCTCTCTCTCTCTCTCTCTCTCTCTCTCTCTCTCTCTCTGCTTTCAAAACATTCCAGGAGCTAAACAAGAGTGGAAATACCAAAGCAAAGAGAAGAGATTAAAAGGAGATTATCTATAATACATATATAATATGTATAGTTGTTTAAATAAATAGGTGAAATAAGCAAGGAAGAAAAAGAAATATGGGATGGTTTCACTTATATGAGGATATAGGAAATAACAAACAAATGAATAAGAAAAATTAGAAACAATCAACAGAACTCTCACCATAGAGTGAGAGAGGGGGAGGAAGTAGAAAATGGGGAGGTAGAGGGCACAAATGATAAAGACAGTTAACCAGTGTTAAGGAAATGGGAGAACCCCGGGGTATACAATGATGTTTTATATATATATATATATATATAGTATTTTAAAAAAGAACCTGATATACATACATACTATCTTCACAAATGTTCTTCAATATCAGCTCATTTACAAATTCTACAAGTATTGTCATTTGTAGCATCACAAGTTTTGGGTATTTAGCTTGATGGTACCCTTCCTCTCAGAGATATTAGGACATCAATAAACTGATTTAACAGGTTATTTGAAAATCTTTTTGAAACTTGTTATATAGCTCAATACCTAATGGAGAGTGTTAAATCAATAACTACATATATTGATAGAGAAGGGGCAAATTGTTAGTTTTCTTTATTTACTTCTCTGCTTAGTTTACTACAAGCATTTATATTTTTAGTGGAACATATTTTACTTGAAAGGAAGTAAAAAGCACTTATATAATATCTATGCTAAGAAAATTTACTATCACTGGGCATTATCTTGTCAACAGACATTAAATACCAGCTATCTGTTTTTTTAGGGAGCTATTTGAGGAATAAATATTTTATATAGAAAAGAAACAATGTTTAACACTTGCATTTATAAAGCTCCATGTTTTAATTAATAGATTTCATTTATAAATCCTAGATAGCACAAATTAGTAAGGAATCTCAATCATGGCCTTTGTTAATAAGTGATTTTTTTTGGCAACATTAGTTCTCTTTTACTTATATATTTTTTCCATTAGTAGAAGATTTCAGAGAAACAGTTATTTATGACATTGAAAATTACTGGCTTGCTACTGTTTATATTCATTAACTGCTAGCCAGTCAAGGAATATATGCCTCAGGGAACCTGGGTAATTGTCCATAGAGAGTGTTAAAAACCAAATAGAGTGATAAAATGTTTGACACATAAAACTTTCCACTTCTATTTCCCCTGGGAAGTTTATTAACATTTACAACCTCAATAATGTTAGAAACTAACATTTATTAAAAGCCATTTTATGTTTAAAAAAAAATGCCTGCTTCATTCCAGTTCTTGAAACTGAAGGGAGTGGTTGGCAATAAGCATGAATGGCTGTGTTCTTTGCCACTAAAGTTACCTCCACTATAAGAGTGACTTCAGCAGTTACCTGTTCATGAGAGGATTTATGCAATGATTATTTCCTAAATGTTTCAGCAATATTTGAGAATCTTGGTGAAAGGTTTTGCTCATTACAAGGTATTCCAGAAGGCAAAAATATTGACAATAAAGTGTCTAGGCTAGGCTCTTATTTGAAAGTCAAGTGGCATTGTGTTTCCACTGATATAAAATATTTCACCATTTGTTTTTCATAAAACAACATGTACATAGTAGATATATCTTGTAGCATTGGATGTAAACATTATAGAAATTCATGATACCATAGGTCATGATAAAGAAGATAAAAATAATGTATATTTAAATGCTCTTTTAAAAAATTATATTTTGAGTTGTGACTCTTTACCCTTAAACTGTACAGCATTGTAACCCTATGTCATCTCAATACAAATGGTACATTCACAAAAGTAAAATTTATGTAGAACCATAAAAAGATTCAAAGTAAAGGCAATACTGAAAATGCTAAAAAAAAACAAAATAGAAGAATCACGTTACCTGACAAAACAACATACTATAAAGCAAGAGTGATTAAGGCAATATGGTTTGGCATAAAAATGGATAAATGGAGCAGAATCAAAAGTCCAGAAATAAATCCACACATATGTCAATACATAATTCATGACAGAGACTATACAATGATTATACGATGAGGAAAGGGAGACACTTTTTAAAAAATGGTACTGGGAAAACTGGACAGGCATATGTGAAAGAATAAGGTTGGATCATTCTCTCAGTCCATGCACAAAAATAAATTCAATCTATATTAAAGACTTATGTTTAATACCAGTGAAGAAAACACTGGGCATACATATCATGACATCAAGTTGACAAAGATGATCCATGACAATGGAAAGAAAAACAAAAATAAATGATTATATTGAAGAGAAAATTAAAAAGCTTTACACAGTGAGAGAAAATATAAGTAAGGAGGTTAAAAAGACAGTTCACCCAGTAGGAGAAAATATTTATACATTACACAATTAATAGTGCTTAATATTGAAGATATATTATTCAAAATAAACTTATATAATTTAACAATAATAATAATTAATTAATGGACATCAATATGAACAGACAATTCACCAAATAGGAAATTAAGATAAACAAAATGTGAAAATTATTCTTCATTTCTTCTAACAAGGAAGATGCAGGTCAAAATCACAATAAGATATCACTGCATACCTATGAGAATGGCCCATATTAAAAAGATCCCCCAACAAGAAGTGCTGGGGAGAATGCATAGAAAAGAGAACCTATTACACCTGGATGGGATTGTGAACACTTGGGAAGCAATCTGCATATCTTAAAACACCAAAAACTGGAAACACCATATGATCCTACAGTCTCACTCTTGAGCATGCAATTATCAAATCAAAATATATGTCCTATGCTGTTGATTTCAGTGATATTTCTAAAAACTAGGTATGGTGACAATCTAAGTGCCTGCTGACAGAGGATGGGATCAAGAAGATATGATCAATCCATATGGAACACTGATCAGCCATAAGGGAAGGTGAAATAGCAAAATGGTTGGAGTTTGTAGGACTTATGGTTAGTAAAGTAATAAAATAAGACACATTTGGACATTTATAGCATGCAAGAGTCAACAAAGCAAAACACTTTAAAAACTAGTTAATTAATTTATTAATATTTATTATATATATTAATTTATTAATATTAATTATATATATCATTAATATATGAAAGATTTCTGAGATTCTGAAGGAGGGAGGGAGGAAAGATCAAAAACATAACAAATGATGGTGGCAAAAATAATATAATAAAACATTTTTTAAAATGTAAAGCATACGTTAGGTTCTCCTCCTGATATTATCTGGTAAATACAAGAGAAGGAAGAGGAAGTTGGCCTTCCCTCTTTTTTGACAGCTTTCACCACCTAACTCATATTGATTTTTCAAAAGCACTTATTTGTAAAAAGATGGTTTTAATCATAAACTAAGCCATCCATTCATAGTCTCTTTCAAAAAACTGAAACAAATGACTCAGTAGAAACCTCTGTGTTTTCATTATTTACTTGAGTATACAAAAAATGTGGGTTTGCACAGACACCAGATTCTAAATATTTAACTTAAAACAAGGTCTTTGAATTAACTTTTCCATCCAGACATTTCTCCACAATTAGTGCAAAATTGAGCTTTTTATAACATATAAGTTTCTCCCTTTGAATCTCAGAATATAAACCAAAGCCTCTCTTTTGGGTGCATGTCTGTATATGTCTGTGCGGATTTGAGTGTTTTACAAATATTTGGTTACTTAGAAGATTTTTTTCCCAGGCAGATGTTCATGACCCACTTCTAAGAATTTGTACTTCTTATGATTAAACTAATTTTAAGAACATTTATGGGTGAAAAAGTTATCTTTACTATAAAAAGAAATCTCTAACTTCTTTAATACTGAAAAGATATGGCTCTGTTGAGGTTTATGAAAGTTACCACTTCTGGTAGCTTTATTTGCATAATAGTTTCAAGTAAGAAAATATGTTTTAGTGTTTAATAACTCAGAGTATGCATGTACATTATACAATTATGTGTGACATTTTCCTCTCAAGTTTGGAATGCTGCCCATTCATCATTCATTGAGTGATAAAATCTTTAGATTCATTTGTCTACTGAGATCTTTTGCCTATTCTCTGATTGAGCTATTTGCTGTTTGTTGCATGACTTCCTTATTTATTTTGGGAATTAATCCTTATAGGATTCATGAATTGAGAATATCTTCACTTGGTAGATTGCCTTTTCTTTTTTGTGGTAGTTTCATTCATTGTGCAGAAATTTTCTAGTTTTATGTAACCTAGTTTATTTATTTTTGCTCTAGTTTCTCTTGCTGTTGGTGTCAAATTCTCAAATACATCTCTAAGACTGATTAGTTGGAGGTTGTAAAGAAATTCTTGTACATTGGTAGTGGAAATGTAAATTGGTATAGCCACTATGGAAAAATAATATAAAGTTTCCTCCAGAAATTAAAATTAGAACTACTATATGATCCAAAAATTTCACTTCCGGATATTTATCTTGAGAATATAAAAACACTAATCAAAGATAAATGTATTCCTACTGTTAGTAGGAAGACTGAAGAGGATCCCATGACCCCAAACTGGCAAACTCATGGGATCTGACCATCATGTACACAAAGGCAAAGCATAATTACTGTGAAAGAATTTTAATGGGATTAGTGTGTATAGAAAGAGAAGAGAAGAAAGGTTTCCCTTATGTATTATATTTTCCCTATATAACATCCAAAGTTACCCATCCGCTTAGGGGAAAATGCCCAATCAAAAAGGGTTGATCTGAAGTGGTTTGAAAAGTTGCCAAAAGTCTAAGGCAACTTCTGGTGGGAAACCATAGGAAAGGGGTAAAAGTTGCCTGGCAAGTATGGAATAAAAGAAACAAAGTCAAAGTATAAATCAAGATAACAGCTGCCATTGTCAGTCTCTCCACGTCTCTGTCATGTTTCTTATAGGTATCCTTACATGTTTCAGCTCCACATGTCTCCTTGTTCCCCAAATCCCAAGTGTAAACCCAAAGCTGAGAAGCATCTTCTCCATGTCTCTCTCTTTTATTTCTTCTCATATTTCTTTCCTTTGTGTCCCTCCAAGTGTTCTTTATCTCTATATGGCCTCTCTGGTCTTCCTCTCATTAGTTAAGTCAGGAACATGGAATTTCCTCCTTATATGGCCATGCCTCTGTTATACTATATCTATTGCAGCTTTATTCACAGTAGCCTAGATATGAAACAATGTTCTGAGTGTTCATGGAAAGATGAGTGGAGACACAAACACACACACACACACACACACACACACACTTATATGCAATCAATGGTGTTGTGAAATAAGTCCGAAGAAAAACAAGGATCATATAATTTCACTTATACATTGAATATAAAGAAACAAAGCAAATGGAAAACTAAAATAAACTCTTACATTCTGACAACAGTATGGTATTTAGGAAGGTTGGGGTGGGGAAGATGGGATGAAGAGAGTGTTTGGTTGTCATGCACAACCATGTTTCTGTAGTGGTGGATGGTAACTAAACTTTTGGTGATGAGCATGGTATAAAGGTATGAAGCTATATTCTTAAAACTTTTAAATATGTTACCTCAAAAGAAAGAAAGAAAGAACATGGAAATCCAACATAAAATCTATAGAGCTTTCATTAGTCACAAATTATCAAAATTCATATCAGCACATCTCTCTGAAGAAAACAAAGTTATAAAAAGTATGAATCTTGCCCTCAATAATGCACATGCATGAACATAGTTAAGACTGAAATTATCTTTTCTCTTTTAAGAACAACCAGAATTTAAGATACTGAAAGATATGTATGGAAGTGTATCAGAAAAATTTTCTGGAAAAAAAAAAAAAAACCCAACTATACTTTAAAGAGGGTCTTAAAGAATGAGTAAAAATTAGTCAATGATTCTTAACTCTGACCATACATTTGAATCACCTAAGAATTTAAAAAACTACCTCGGCCCCACCCTTAAAAATTTTGATTTCATTGGTCATAGGTTGGGCTCAGGATTTCCTTTTTACAAAATCCCAGATGAATTGTTAATGTGGAGACATGGTAAAGAATTTCAAAGTAAGATAATGAAGAAGAAAAATGGAAGGGAGAAAGTAAAAGTTTATGAACATGTGTCAATTCCTTTGTCCATTTACTCAATAAAAAATATTGAGTGTTTACTCAATGCCAGTCATTGAACTAGGTGGTGGATCAAACAAAAATAATTGAGAAATGATGGCTTGAATTTCCGTTTTGTAGAGAGAGTCATGTATAAGCAAGTCATTACAATGCAGCATGACACATCCATGCACATGCCCTGTACTTCACAGCATATTATAGAAGAATGACTCTTGATCCTGTTGCTTAGAGCACTGATTCTCACAAATGGAAACAACTGGAATTACCTGAGGTATTTTAAAGCATTGTTTTAAGTGTTCCATACCAAAGATTCTGATTTGATTGGCTTTGAAATCAGAATTTAAAATAAAAACAAAGAACACTTCTCTAAGTTATTTTCAATTCCCAGCCATGGACTAGAGAGTCTAGCCTTTGGGAAGTCAAAGGTTCATTTTAGAGTGAGGTTGGATAGTCAAGCAAAATAAAACCTTGAACTCCCAATAGAGGATCTAGGAATCTCTGAACTTCAGTATTGGCTATTCTTGAAGACTTCCTGTGATTCAATGAAAGGAGAAATATTAGAATCACTCTTTGGCAACAAAATGCAGAGTGGCATATGTGAAAGAATTTCCAAACAAAGTCACAGGGTTTCAAGTACCAAATAAAGAAATAAATACATTTTAGGTTAAAGACTTTATTTTAATATCTAATATTATCAAATTGTTCTTTTTACCTACATAATCATGAAGTCCTTTTTTTATGGCAGAGGAAACCTACAAAGGCAAAATGTTTAGAACTAAAGGAAGTAATAGTGCAGCTTTGAATTAAAGAATCCAGTGACAATTCATTTTAATTTCTATTAGAGCTATTATTTATACAACTAAGCAATTTTTGACCTATGTCTTTGAATTATTTCATCTCATTTTACAGAACTGGAATAGAAAGGCCAAGTCTTCTCTCTTATTAGAATACTTGTTTGATAATGGAGAAATCTAATTGAATGAATAAAAAAATTTAATTTCAAAGGGCCATACGTTTTCCATTTCTGGAATGCTCTTACTCCTTTGTCCAAATAGAGAACTCCTATACTTCTCCCTCAAAACTTACTTAGAGCACATGGCTCTTTGTGCAACTTCCTCTAACCTCACTGCTAACTAAAGTACTCACTGTCACTGACTAATCTATCCTCAGTTTATTGCTGCAATTACCTTACACTGTAGTTAATTGTGGGTCAGTCTCTTTCAACATGACCCCAACATCTTTACTTATTCAATCCTGTGCTTGTAGACTCTTCATAATTCCTGATATTTAACAGTTGCTCTTAACTATTTGCCCATTGATATCATAGGTCAATTATGGTATTAATTACACTACTCCACATATGTAGACTATTCAGAGGAATTTCATAAAATGAAGCAAAGTTCTGGGTAGCAACATTATTTTCATGAGATGAGGTTAAATTATCTCTCAAAGAATTTACAGTTCTTCAGCTTTCACACAAATAACCTGACTTAATTAAAACCTCGCTGTTGGATGGAACTCAATTTTTTCCCATTAACAACCATAATTCATTATTCAAAAAAATAAAAGATGCTAGTAAGAAATGATCATTTCTTCAACTTTTACTTCAAACAAGATTTTGGATGTTTCCTGTATATGCTTATTTTTCTGTCACAATTGTAAGATGTATAAACCAACATTGGCCACACATCTAAAGAAAACCAGAAAAATGCAAAGTAATCATTCTAAAATCTATGATAACCTTTGTTCATAAAAAAAGAATTAGCAGAGCCATCTGTACACATTAAAAATATGCTTCATTTATCTCAAATATGATCAGAATGAAAATCTGGCTGCTCCTTTTATTTTCCAGGAAGGACCAAGTTACAGAGTGCACTTGTGTAAAGCTCGCTTTTTTAAAAAGATGAGTATTTGAGTTATTTTTAATAGATGAGTTACTTAGTTTTAGTCTCATTCCTAAAGAGTGATCACATTGCTTATAAAATAGTCCAGAATTCCCTAATCTTATCATTAATTATACTAATTCACCTCTCTAGGAGTTATGATTTTTACAATGGATGAACAACTTTGGATCAAAGATTATCTTTAAAAAAAGTAGTTCCCAAACTAAGTGTGAGAAATGAAGGTAATTTATTCACCTGAGCTGAGAGATTTATGGGAAACTATGAAAATCTCTAAAGGAGGAAATGACGAAGAATACATCAGGGAAAGACATCATCAGAGGAAGACATGAAGATAGTGGGAAATAATCAGATGTTCCAAAAGAGCTAGACAAGGGCATGAGTAAGTGTGACAAGCATGTGTATCATCATGGAATCAGTGGACCTTTAGATTCCAGTGGAAATTTGGTGTCATTTACATCAGGTCAAGTTCTGAAAAAGGGACGGATTTTAGGGCAGAATTTGAAAAAGTGCCCAGTGGCATTTCAGGGGAGATAAAAACAGGCTTTTACTACACAAGATTCATAACCTTGTAGTTTCAAGTAAAAACTTGTAGTTTCAAGTAAAATTTCATAATAATATGGTGATTGACACCAAAGAAGAAGGAAAGAGTAGGGTAGGGGGGCCTCATGAACTCGCTGGCACAGTTTTGTGTAACAGGGATATGAGAAATTTAGCATTCTTAATGTAAAGGGGAAATGATTAACTTTCTGTGCAGTGAGGCAGCATATTCAGAAGCATAAAAACTAGAGCCAAAAGACCTTGGACATCATTGCACCAATCATCTCTATGGTTCAGAAGGTAAAAGCAGCATGGTTCTGTGGTTAGGAACACAGCACAGGGGTCAGACTTTCTGGGTTCAAATTTGCGTTCTACTACCTAAGTTCCTTAAAATTTCTCTGTTCCAGTTTCTTTGATGATAGAGGAGGGGGATGCTCTACAATATACACTTTCTTTTGAAAATTAAATTAGTCAGCACAGCTAACATGTAATAACTGCTGAGTAAATGCTCCCTATGCTTATTTGCATTTGCAGAAACTAGGAAAGACACGGCAAGGGGAAGATGGATGTAGGGCCAGACAATCAGACATTTCTCACTCTAACCTTATGGTTGTATACATATCAATTAAGTAACAAAGTTTTAAGTCTTAGTTCTCTGTGATGAGTTGGATTGTTTTCTGATTACTTGCATAGTATTATTTTCCCATGTATTAGAAAAATAATTTCATTTTTGTTCCACAGACTCTTAATTTTATTCTAAAGTAGATTAGAGACTCCATTATATTGGTATCAGTGGAAAAACTGACCAAAGCAATGAATATACCTAAATGTTAGAAGACTTTGATTACTAAGCCTTTTTTGTTTGGAATCTTCTGGCAACTGAAGTCAGTAGGTCTCCCTCCAAAGGCAACCTGGGCTCAAAACCTCCTCTGTAGATGTAGAGTCTAGAGAACAGAAGACCAATCAGTTCCTACTTAACTTCTTGTACTCAGATATCCTACCCTTTCAGAAAACAAAGCTAACACACACACACACACACACACAGAGACATCTGTGAACTGAATTGTGTGTATAATTTTTACTAAGGACCCAACACCATAATTTGCTTATCAACTAGGTTCCAGTAAAAAAATAGATCATAAAAAGTAATTTAAGGCGAGTTTAACAAAGGGACTATTTCATAAAAGTGAAAATAATGCAGTATTATAGGAAACTTTTATCATTGTTAAGCTTCAAGAGAGGGACAAAGAATGAAAAGAATTACCAGGACCCAGAGAGAGAGAAACAACTATGTAGAGAAAGTCACTCAAGGAAAGGTGTGGTCTTCAGTACATGCAGTCTCCTTGAAGTCACTTGACAGGGAGGAAACCAGAAAGAAAACTAATCTAAATACACTTTCCTCACATCTTCAGCTATCAGCCAGTGACTCCCATCGACTTGGTCAAGCCAGTTCTTAGGATTCAGATTCCTTGGGCAAAATAATAGGATATGGATTGCATCCCAATCATTTTTATTGCTTATCATCAATATTTTCTGGGTTAAAATTTTGTATAAAGAATAGATAAACGCTATTTATTACAGTATCTTTGTGAGATAGTATCAGTTTTGTCATTTTCTTGCCTGAAACTTAGAATGTCAGTTATAATCAGTATTATCAAATAGACAGTAAAATAAAAAAAGAGATGAGTGTGCAGAAACAACAAAAAGTATAGCCAATATTCTTGTTTTTATAGCTAGTGTCAAGTCCAAAATTGATTGATTATTGCTCCTTCTTTCACCACTTGTTCCTGTTTCCAAGATCTTGATTAGGCAATTACATCACTAGATCTGAGTTCTTTGTGTCTCTGTCTTCTTTGGGGTGTCAATGTTTCCTCAGTGTTTCTGAGAGAAGCAATTCTTTTTGTATTATGACTAACAAACTCTCTGAGATGCTTCTGAGTGACAGTACAATAAATAAGGCAAATTATTACTTTAAAATATTTTCTTTATTTAGACAGTACTGATTTATAGCACAGTTTCAGGGTACAGCTTCACACTTTGAAAAATGTATATAACGCATAACTCTTGCCACCAAATGTCTAGGTAACTCCATCACCAACCAATAAACCCTTCCATTTTCTTTATTCCATCTCTCCTCCTCCCTTCATTCCCTCTGGTAACCATCATTCTGTTGTCAGAGTCTGAGTATTCCTTTTGTTTTGTTGGTTTGTTTGCATCTTTCTCCTTCTGACTTAGCATAATTCCCTCAAGGTCTAACCATGTTGCCTCATATGCCCAGTGTATCTTGTCTCTTATATTTCATTGCATATACACAACATATCTTTATCTATTTATCCATTCCATGGGCACTTAGATTGTTTCCTGTAATCGTTATTGTGAATAGTACTGCAGTAAACTGAGGGGCACAACCATGTTTGAGTTATCATTTTTATATTGCTTGGATAAATACATTAAAGTGGAATTTCTGGACCAAATATTAGTACTCTTTGTATTTTGTCAGGAACCTGTGTACTGTTTTCTATAATGGCTGCACCAGTGACACTCTCACCAACATTGCACAATTTGCTGAACGGATTTGAATGTACATTGAAGTGTAGCTTTATCCAATATCAAATACCTTAATCTCAGCACATTTTCCTGTCTGATGTTTTTTTCTCAGTATAACTATTGTTTTCAGATGGGAAAAAAGATAGTGCTAAACTCAGTATTTTTGGTGGAATTTATTAGCATTATTATGAAGATGTCTATGTTTCTGCTTCTTAAATTATTTTTTATTATTTAAGAGACACCACACAATTTCACTTTGTGTGCTTCTTAGATCTCATGCTGGATACTATATCCAAAATCATTTGTGTAATAGGTCACTGTATTTATTGCCACTAGGAATAAATTACTCTCCTGGTGTTTAGTATCTTAAGGCAAAATGATAAATTCTATCAAAACATTGCAACCAATCTGAATGAAAACTACCATATGTGCATAGATTTGTTCTTACTTTGATCTTCTACTCAAATATGAAAATTCTTAGAAACCTAACAACAAATTCTGCCTTTTTTTCCGGATAATCTCTTGAGATTGTTCATGATAGATCAGCTCTCAAAATAGGTAGCAGCTAATTTTGGATAAATACATTTTGTTACTTTGTTTTATCAAATATTCTGAAATTTAATGAATACGAAAGTTTTCTTTAAATATAACTAATATTTATTC
>PVHY01003214.1:17090-35028 GCA_004024945.1 Uropsilus gracilis
TTTTTTTTTTTTTTTTTGAGACTAGGTCTCCCTATTTTTGCCTGTGGAACCGCAGGCTCGGTTGCCCGGGGTACCACAGACTGAAGCAATCCCCAGCCTCAGCTTCCCAGATAGCTGGGATTACAGGCACGTGCCACCATGCCTAGCTATTTTTTTTGGAACTAGGTCTCGCTACGTGCCCCCTCAATCACCGATCGCTGGCTCCTGCAGTGGCTTCCTAGGCTGCCATCTACAGGCATGTGCCACCATGCCTGACCCTCATTTCTTCACTTTTATAGACTCAGATTTAAAATTTCTATATATCTGGAAAAAATATATTTATTCAACCACTCACTTAGCATTAGTTATTGGAGCAGTTAGATGCAATTAAGAAACTAAACTACATCTCTGCTGTCAGAACACCACTCCAGCAGGAGGGAATGATGCTTATGCAGAGCCTGGTTCAGAACTCTGTACTGAGGGAGAGTGTATCTGAGGATGGGGCAGAACTAATAAGCGATTTGGGGAGCCATTGAAAGGGAACACGGTATGTGAGCTTGCTTTCTTCTTCATTAAACTGTTGTGAATGGTAGTTACACTGCTGCTGGTCAGGAGTTAGACTGTTGCCTCCCTTTATGGTGGGGGACTTCTAAGAGGGTTTCTAACCTTCATGGTAGAAGCCACACTTTTTTGGTTTCCGTAGTTTCAACTCCCATTGCTTACCATCAAAGATATTCTCTCTTTCTCTTTCCCCTGTTGTTTAGAATAAGTTCCCTCTCCCTCTTTTCCCCTGCATCAAAGGCCCTGATTTTACTATTTGTGATAGTGAGTGGCTGAATCCAGAATCAGTGAGAAAGCTTCTGTATCCATGACAGTTTTCAGATCCTTTGCCTGGTAACATACTACATTTTTTACTGCTCTGGAATTCAAAGTCTAGCAAGGCAAATAGAACTGTTCATGAAGGAAACAACTGAATGTAAACTGATACATTCATTCAGAAAATTTTGCTGTGCTCTTATCTCTTCTGTTCTGTCTGATAAGTACCTGTAAAATCATATGTATATATTTCTCTTTTGTAAAACAATTTACAGGTAGAAACATTTTGTAAAACAGTATAGAAGTAAAAAATATATATACCATTGTATAATATTGTTTATTCATGTTTAATATCAACTTAACTTGGATATCAAGGAAGTTGACATATAGTATTCCATAGCATCTGACATAAAGGAAAATATTGCATTATTTGTGCACAAAAATAATTCTTCCTTAGCAATAGGAAATCCTACAAAATTCCAGAGACATGAGCTGGTAACCTTTTAGTAACTACAACAATGTTATCAAACACAACAAACATTCAGGGTGTTCTTGTCCCAGACTAGTCTACAAACATTGGGATTTCCACCTCAAATTGTTTTCATTGGAGAGAGGCTTCATAGGGTGAAAAGTTTAAACAGTAAGAAGTAATGCTGAATAAGAGTTAGAGTCTCAAGATCACAACCTCTATTTTTCTTTTCTTATGTGACTGACTTATTATGGGAGAGTGACTCACTTGGTGGCTTCCTGACTCAGTTTATAAACCAAATTTGCATGACATTACAATTATGCTATAATGTTTGATCATGCTTTTATTATTTTTGTGACTAGAGCATAAGTAAGAAGTACGGAGAAGTCATATCAAGAAAGATATGAGTTTTGCAGTTGTTATGATCCATCTTATAAGAAACCTTTAGGAAAGGCAAAAATATAGGGACAGAAAACCACTGGGAAGGTGCCAGGGACAGTTAGGGAGGAAAGAAAATAGAAGGCCCCCTCAGATTGAACTGTGGTGATAACTGTATAGCCCAATTGCAAAAAAGTGTTGCCCTCAATATCACAATAGTATTGAAATTATGCCTCAGTTTTCCCCATATGGAGCAAAATCCTATATAACACTATGTGCACATAGGATCATATCAGGACATTTGATGAGGGGTAGTGAGATACACTGAGGAGGGAATAAAGAGACTTAAAGGACAATATTTTGTAGATCTACCTTCCTCATTCTAAAAATAAGACAGAGTTTTGATATACCTACATAATAGCATCAACTAGTCTCTGCCACTAATTGGAGCTAGTCTGGCAAATTTCCTGAATACTACCTTGCACAGCAGTAAAAAACACTCACATAATATTGAATATCTCTATATTTGTGATCGAATTATTATAGAAGTGTTAAATGACCACAGCTGTGATAGTAACAGTTGCTCTGTGTTGGAAAATTGACTAGTCTGGCTCTACTTAATCAGATTTCATGTTATGTATCGTGATACCTTGAAAAGACCTTGAATTCAAAAAGCCAGTAAAATAGAATAATCTAATAAACTTGCAAAGTGTTATTTCAAAAAAATAATTAATCCACTAATAATTTAGCCTCAAAAAACAATTCTTCAAGGCTTCTACTTCCATGAAAAATACACACTGTGATCCTTAAAACTTGACATGACTTGACTCCTACCTGCTCTTACTTTTAATCTGCCCTCCCTCATCTGCTCATCTAAACCTTTTTTTGTCAGACCAGAGACCACCCCCCTCAAGGGCTTTGCACTGGCTTTTCTCTTTACCTTGAACACCCTTCTATATATCTAGCCTGGTCCCCTCTCTTCTGTCTTTTCTGTCTTTGTTCCGCTGTCACTTCCTTAGACAAGGATTCCCAGATTACCTTATTTAAATCATTCCCCTCCAGCCCACCCATGTCCTTTCCCTTTCTTCCTCTCCTTCTTCACCTCTATTTCATTCCATGGCACATATCACCACTTGATCTGCTGCATGTCTTTCTTATTTTCTGTTTTTGTTTTTTTTCATTAGTCCCTGTCCTCCCCTGTGCCAAGAATAAGACCCTTTGGTTTTCACAGTAGTGTTCCCAGAAATAGCATATACCTGATATGTGGCAGAGCTTCAAAACACATTGCCCAAATGGAAGAATATAGGGCCTGCTGTCTGAACCCCTGGCTCAAAAGGAGCAAGCTAGACATTTGTGTGCAACTGACATTAGTATGTAGGAGCCATGGATGCTGCTATACATCCTGCAATGCATAGGACTGCCCCTCACAAGGAGGAATTCTCCAACCTGAAATTCTCCAACTGCAATGGTGCGGAGGTTGAGAAATCCTAATCTTCCCTCTAGGAAATAGAGTCAGGTTCTGCACTGTCCTGGTTTGTTAAAGAATCTGTACTTTAGCCTGAAGGCAAAAGGTTTTCAAGGATTTGCAAGGTTTTCAGAAGAGGATAGACAAGGAGATCTAGATGTGGCTGCCCAGGGCTATCCTGGCAGGCTGACCACCTCCCACTCCCTACAATCCAAAGGAAAGAAATCCCTGAAGACAAGGTACGTAGCACAAACTCAACAAAAGTTTTTTTTGTAAATTTTGACTTGAAGGTTATTTATTTATGTATATAATAACTTGGAGGTTATTTATTTACGTATATAATATTGTATAAGATTACACAAGTTCCAGGCACAAATAATTTAGATCAGTATCTTCTACATACTACATTAAGTTCACCCTAAATTCACCACTAAAAGTCTAATTATCTTCTTCACCAAATAATTGTCCCTTTGGTCCTTTTACCTAATTGGCCCACCTCTTTCCTTTTGGTAACCACTAATACAAACACCACATGATTTCACTCTTATGTGATTTGTAGAAAAACAAAATAGCTGAATGAACAAAACAACATTTCTTGAACTATGGACATAACCCAGGTTGGGGACTGAGAAAAGTCACAGAAGGTAGGTTACACCCATCTCACCTTGGTTCCTCCCCAGGTGGCATTATTTACCCTCCTCAGGGCTCCCTCAGTCTCTCCAAAGACCCTGCTTATCACCCTGTCATTTAGTTTCAATTGTCAGTCTCCTCCCACTGCTCTGAAAGGAGCTATCTTCCCTGTGCTTTCACCAAGCCCTCCATTTATCACTGGAGAAGCAAACATCCTTTAAGAAAGGTAGGACCTGCCTAAGGACACCAGAGAGTCAGCTTAGTTCTCCTGGTGCCCTAGCACCATACTGCCCCCAACTCCCACACTAGAGCTGCTCCTATATGGCTGTGAAGTCCAGGTGCTTGGCTCAGAGCACCTTGTCTGAAGATTAGTTTCTTAAGCTACTTAGTGTGTTGACATCCTGATTTAACTGAGGACATAAGGGGAAAGAAGTCATCAACACGCAGATGAATTCCCTCCTAAGAAATATGTTGAGGACACCCGGAATAGTTCTGAATATTGTGAGTCAGTCATATTCTTCTATGTAAAATAGACCCTGACCTAACCTGGGTGATTCTTTGTGATGCCTATGTCTTATCTCAATCTCATTGTTGCTTGATTTTGAGCTAGTGAAATGGGCTGCTTGCTTTTGAGCTAGTGAAATGAGTGATGGGCCCCCATAGCTTGTGCACTAGTTGTGATGTTTATCTGACTTCCCCAGAGCTCCACAGCAACCACTGTCCAAACCTCAGGCACTATAGGCAAAACCCTGGATACTAGTTTACTCCAAAGGTCTTAGAACCAGAGCTCATGAATATACACCCAGGATGTGGGGGTGCAAGTGTGAACATTACTACTCTGATCTCACCACTCAGACAAGAGCTTGCAAGTTTGAGACACAAAAGTCCACTCTCCCCAGACACAAGACCAGGCTGGATGCCTGTACAACATATTGAGGGACTCGGTGCCACACTGAAGAGAATTCTGTGAAAAGAACCACACCTACTTCCACCATTTCTCCTGGGAAGAAGAACCCCTAAGACCTACCTGTGCCTTCATACCTTGTGGGAGTGCCTCCCCAGCTACACATTCCATGCCTCTGTCTTCTGAGTTTTTTAGTATTTTAATTTATCTTAGATCCTCACTTCACTGAAATACAAACGTGTGTTATTCATTGCTATTCTAGTTTTTCAGGTCCTTAAAGTCAATATAAGGACTGAAATATGAGGATAAATCTAAGGATCACATTAGAAATCAACTTCCATTAGATAATATTCTGTATACCCTTCCATTGAATTTTCTAAAGTAATTCACAATACTTTTTATCTTTTAATATATTTGTGAAAAGCCATTCATTGAAATTAAGTCATTGCCTCTAACTTACACACAAAGTGACTCCTTGAGTAAGAAATTTAGTAATAAACTGTTTAGAAGAACTCAGCAAATATGCTAGTCTAAATGTAACTTTCTCTTTGTTGTTCACTATTGAAGAAAAAACCTTATAAATAATTCTCATTTGTGCCTCACGTGCTTTGCAAAAAATAAAGATGGAAATCATTTTCTCACTTGAAAAATCAAAAAATTGAAGTTCATGAAGTTTTACACGTATTAATGATCCTTCTGATGGCAATCTAGCTTCTAACATTCCTGTGTTAATACACAAGAATGATTAAGATCTTGATATTGCAGTCAGAGAAAATGTTTACAATACGTGCTAAAAGGCATTAATCCCTTAGTCACACACTTTATCTTTAAGGGAAGTACTAGTGCCTACATCAAGTATGGTTATAAGAATTAAATAAATACCCATGCAAAGTATTTAATATAGTGCATGGCTTATAATAAGCTCTTAATAAATATTTATTAATGTCATCAACCTTGTCCTTTCTATTTTAAAGAGGCAGACTCAGTAAAGTGATGAACACTTGACTTTGAACCAGACAGGAGATTTCTGATATCTGCTATAATATATAACTTTTACTCAGGTTACTTAGCTATAATCTCCTCCAGACAGTTTTGTCATATGTAAACCCTAAAGGTATATTATGGAGATTAAAGTCTTGATCTCCAGAAGGGAAGGTTAAATGTTCAATTTCTTTCTTCCATCTTGAAATGTCTACCAAAAAAGGTAACAGTGAAGTGATTTCTTTTGATTTTCTAAAATTTTCCCCTTGCTTATGTAGCCATCTTATTCAACTAATACATCATCAGCACATACTAGAGTGTATGCCTCTAATTAGATGCCCAGTAAAGATGTGTTAGATTATGTGTTTCATGTAGAGGAAAGGAGAAGTTCTATAGCTTAAGATGACCAGAGAAAACTCATGAGGGAGAAAGGATTTAAGTGGATCTTGATTAAGGTTTGGAAAATATGGTCACTACATAAGAAAAGAACATGGTATTTAGGAGACTTGTCCACAAGGACAAAACCTAAGCTTCAAGTATCAGAAAGAATGATGGTCTTGTAGAAGTAAAGATGATATTCTTCCACCCTGACCCAGGAGTTAGAGTTCCAAGATAAGAGTGATGCATATTTTGGAAAGAGCTAACTTGGTGGTTTAGGGAATGGAAAGGACAAGTAAGCATTATCTCTTGTCTTTTGAAAGTAGTAGCACATGGTTCATGAGGTTTTGTTCACAGTTCTTATTCAATTAAATCAGAGTTGCTCCACCCATTTCGCTAACTCTAAATTTTTTATTGGGATTAGAGTTACTCCATGTATGTTAATACATACATAGAAAGACTTTGGAAATAATGTTATGTCACCTCAGGTTATGATGTAGTCAGGAGTGGTGGTTTTTGTTGTTGTTTTGTTTAAATCATAGGGAAAGCTGCAAAGGCTTTGGTGCCCTCATAAAATGGTATGTTATCAACAGAGATGTCAACAGTTTGTATCCATGTTGAGGTGGTAGTAAACAACCACAGAAATTTCATTTTTTGGTCTCCAAAGTACTCCTTGCCTATAGGTGCAAAGTTATCACACTGCTAAGAGAGGACTGTGTTTGACAGGAGCTAAAAATGCTAAGGACATGAGTCAAGGTGTCCTGATTTGAAATTTCTTCTTTTTTTTTTTGAGACTAGGTCTCGCTATTTTTGCCTGTGGAACCACAGGTTGCCTGGGGTACCACAGACTCAAGCAATCCCCAGCCTCAGCTTCCCAGGTAGCTGGAATTACAGGCACGTGCCAACACATCCAGCTATTTCGGGGGACTAGGTCTCACTGTGTTGCCCTGAGTGGCACTCGAACCGTGATTCCTAGCCCCAGCCTCTTCATAGACTGAAGCTTACAGGCATGCGCCACCATGCTCAGCTGAAATTTCTTCTTGAAGTAACTTCCAAGGACAATTTTTTCTTCCTCTATGCTCAAGCTAGATCTACAATTGCCCTGAGTAGTTTCAGATTATATCTTGACTGCTTGTTTTAAAGAATTCCATTTATTTATAAACTCTTTTTTACTTCCTCATATCTTTTGGGAAAACTCCATTTCAATTCCCAGTCACCCTATCTGGAGTTTATTACTACATATACATGGCCAGATTTGAAATCTTCAACTCACACATTCAGTTCTTGTCACAACCTCTTAGTTATACCTTTAGTATCTGTTCTTTGAACTAATGAAAATTCCAGGGCCCTTTTCCTTTATCTTCACTTATCAGTTTTTTTTTTAATTGCAGCCTTCCCCTTTAGCTATGATCCCAAGGATCATAGGAACATTCTAACCCCTCTTGTCACCAATAGTTTAGATGCCTATATGTGTCACACTGTCTTATAAAATCTCAAACATAGATGAGTCTAATACTTTCTGCATTGCATCAACAAAGGAGATGTCTATCCAGTGTCCCTCCCCTGCCCCCACCAACTTCCTCCTTGTTTTTAGAACATCTTAACATTTAATTCTTAGAGGAAATGTAAGGCACCAAATAAGAGCCCTCTTAACAACTGTGTCTAAATCAAAAGTGTCACCTTCATGCATACTCACTTTTTTCTTTTATTTTAAAAGAAGCACTAGTTCTCTTTCTGATATTAATCTCTCTACCCAACTTCTCAGCACCTTTATACACCCACCCTCTCAAGGATACTAACTGCTAATGACTCTGTCTGTCTCTTACTCTCTCACATTCACATTCACATTCTGTGTTTCTCCCTTCTATCAGCATTAATCTGTCTTAAATTAAATTTCTCCTGTCTGAAGAACAGCAAAAGCTTCCCCCAACTGCATATTTGCTTATCTATTCTGTCCTTTCCTGAAGATGTCTCCTTGTAACAGCTATCTACTCTTACTTCTATACTTCCTCAAAACTCTTGTAATTCATATTTTTCTGTATGGTTTCTGCTTTGACAGTCCCATAAAAACAAGCCTGTCTTCACTAAAGACTACAATGACTTACCACTATTAAACTCTATGGATAATTATCATTCCTTGTAACTTTGTAGCATTTAACATTGCTCCTAGCTCCTTTCTCTTGAATCCTTTCTTTTCTTGGTGTCTGTGACACTGCACTCTTTTGTCTTGCTTTGGATTTTTTCCCTCCATTTTTCCTTTCTAATTTCTCTTACTCAATGTAAGCTTGCTAGATTGTCTTCCTTTGTCCATTTCTTAAATGTTGATGTCCCTCTGTGTTTTATTATCAATCCTCTTTTCTTTAACAGATCAACCTCATCAATGTTTCATATGCTCTAAACTCCCAAACATCCCTACTCCAGTGACTCTCCTGAGTAACAGATTCATATCAGCAGATCCTCTTGAATTTCAAAAGGTATGCATCTCTCTTAGTTTGCGCAGGTTACAATAACAAAATGCCAATTAATGGGTGTGTTAAACAACAGAAATATATTTTCTCATAACTGTGGTACCTAGATATCTGAAATCAAGACATCCACATGACTGGACTCTGGGACTTCTTGCTGGGTTGCAGTTCACCTTTTCTCACCATGTTCTCAAGTGACAAATTAGTGATAAAATGGGAGAGAGAGAGAGAGAGAGAATGAAATTAAGATATAAATTTTTTGTCATCTACCTAAGACCAAGGTCCTAGTGGATTAGGGACCCTACCTTACTGGTTTCACTTAGCCTTAAATATCTCCACAAATTCTGTATCTTCAGATACAGTCACACTTAAGGTTAACATTTTAAAATATAAATTTTGGTAGGAAGACAGAATATTGTCCATTGTAATGTTCAAGATTGAAGATTCATACACTTTATACTAAAACCAGCTTCATTTTCTGTGCTATCAGTTTCATTGAATGCACCAGAAAGAGTATAATGTAACAGTGAAGAAAATTATTCCCTGAGCTGGCTCTTATCTTGAACTAACCATTTGTCTTTGGATCTCATTTGTTTTCTGTGAATGTCTTTGTTAAGCAGTATTTACCTCATAGAAATGTGTTAAGGTTATATGAATTGATATAGTCCTTGAACTAGTGTCAGGCATATAGATATAATTATGTAAACAGTGCTCAGTAAATATCAGCTATTATTATTACCTTTCTCCTAGTTGAATAAGCCAATTCTCTACAAGACATTCTCAACCCTTATCTCTTCCTTGTATTTACTGGTTTTTACATTCTGTAAATTCTAGCACCTTAATATTCTGGAACTGATTCACACTTTGTATCCTCATATCTTTTTTTCAAGCTAGTAATGTTACTCTTTTCTGGATTACTGGAATAACTATGATATTAACACATAGTTTCCTTGCCCCTTGGCTGACTTTTTAACTGCATGGTTCTCCAAAACCACAAATCTCTTCGTGTCAGTTCTCACATATAAGCTAAACCATTATTCTTTCCTTAAGTTAATTTGTCTGATTTGAATTACCACCTTTTTTAAAATAAAAGTTTTATATAAAAATATATATATCATATATAAGAAAAGTGGTTACAGGAATTTGGACTGTGAAACAAATTCTTCAGAACAGGTTATTTTGTATCTTTCTATTAATAAAAATCAAAGTTGTACAATTGGTGAACATACTATGCAAATAATGTCAAAGGTAATTTAGTAATATTTATTAAGTTAGAAATTAAAAACAGCTAAGTAGATACCAAAGTAGCTTTAAAACATATTTTTATGTTTAAAAAGTGATCTATCACCTTTAGATATATATATATAAACAGACAGAATCTTGAATTTCTCCTTAAAAATGTATTTATGCTGTCCATTTTTCCTTAGCATTTTTTCACCGTCTTTTAATGATATCTCCCTAATTTTGGATTATTTTACTTTAGTTTGATGCTGGGTGGATCCTAGGGTTACCAATGGACTCCAAACTGTTAAGGGGAAAAAAATCTTGTCCTGTTGTCAGCCATCCTTATGTCAGCAAAGGAAAATATTCACTCCAGTATGCAAGAATCACTCCCAAAAGTAAGGTCTACCTATTTTCAATGTTTTAAAGGTCCACCTGGCCCTTTGGCTCTGCCACTGTCTCCCAGAAGCCCTCTGCCCTCAGGAAGTTAAGCTGTATCATGCTGAGAGTTATAATCCAAGGTGGCTGAAATTTAACTAGTGTAGAACTGGGGGTGGAGAGGATAGTTCCTGGGGCTTCTGCCAGTGCTGCCCCCATCATACTGTAACAAGGTGCTAACATATCCAAATGATTCAATCACCACTGTAAGCAAACAAGCACCCTTTGGACTACTACCCATACTGGCCACCAGACTATTTTCTTTTCTCCTTAACCATGATTTAAATGGTAACATTTGCTGGTCTTCTACATGGCCTCGTTTTTCTTTATGTATTTATACATTATGAATTGCCTTCCAACTATCTTTCTTCTGAAACTGTGTTAGGTTGCATAACTGGGTAACTTCCATAACTATATCTAGTGAATTTTTTTCCACTCTGAATTCACTAGATAATGCTGATAAAAGCTTTTAAAAAATACTCTTCTTGAATCCCTTGCCTTTGAAACTGTAAAGCCACAGTAATGTATTTGGATTCAAGCCTGTTCAGGAAAGGCATGATAAACAGTTGTAGGCAAAACTGCACATTCAGAGGGATCAGATAAACAGGACCATCTGTCCTTAGTACAGCCATAGCAGCTACAGCCTCCTCTTCTCTCATTATCAAGCTGACCTCTTGTTCCCAAAGGAAAGAGCTCAGAAAAAGGAGGAAAAGATAATCTGACAGAAAAAGTGAAATAATCTTAGCACATCTGTGTGATTTGTGAGGCTGTTCTTTGTCTTTCTTGTAAGACTAGACTGTGAATCAAGGATATACTCTGATAGAGTCTACAAGGCAACAGCAGGAGCACCTGCAGAAACTATCATAAAAGCATGGAAAACATCTAGAAATAGTACAAAATTCAAAATGTATTTGAATTATTTACACCTTTGCCAAAGATTTTTTGTCAAAGAAGCCTATATGATTTATTTGAGCATTGTTATATAATTTATATACTTTTATGTAATTTTATTTAATTATATATTTATATAATATAAATTATAATTGATATAATTTGAATAATATATTTTGCTTCCTACTCACGTATTATAAATACTCAGGTATTATAAATTGAAGAACTTGGTTTTGCATTTGAATTGATTGAAATTGTATTGATTGAAATGATTGTAAACTATTTCTTCAGGCACTTGCATGTATTTAAAAACATTCTTTCTAACTTCATCTAAACTATTTCTTGTTTTTCTGCCCATTGAATATTGGTCCTTTTTTCAATGTCCCATTGTTTTTATTCTTTCTCTGCTTATTTTGTATAGTCAATTCAAATGATTTATTATTTTTCTTAAATAATAAATCTTTTAAGAAAGTGTGGTTCCAACTTCAGCCCCCACATAACCTGCTAACTAAAGAACAAAGCAGGTTTCATAGATGCCAGAAATGAAGTGGGCACTTAAGTCATTAGAATGACTTTAGTCATGGCCTTTTCTAATATTGAAATGGGATCAAGAATGGCAGAACTGCCAATCAAAAAGCCACAGGAAAAAACCCTTTAAAATGCAGCTTCTGGCACCCAAGTTTCTTAATAACTCCATCTCACCTGCACATAGCAGTTGCCAGACAAAAGCAGTTTAAACGAACAGGGTTTTATTGACAAGGGAAATTAACCAAGAAAACAAAAAGTTCTCAAAGTCACAAATGGCCAATTATCTTTCCCCAGTCACCATTTTCAGTCCCATAGGTCTCAAAGACACATGTCCAAGAAGTGCACTTTGCCCCTCCAAAACTGAGGCAGGTACTCTGCAAATGTCCAGTCCTCCACATCTTTTCTTTGTTTCTTCTCTCTCCAGTGTTCCATGTCGTTCTGCTTCTCCAAGTCTCTTCAAATTTCTTCCACAATTGCTGATGCACAAATCAGCTTTCCAAATCCCTGGCTATCTCCAGGTAGCAGCTCACTATGCCACCTTGCTGCGGTGCCACACTTGCCACATTGACTGCTTTTCTACTGGTTAACATGGCTCCTTGTCATCTCCAGCTCACTCTTTCAGGAGGCTTACCCTGGCCAGACCAAATGGGCCTGTTCTCTCAGTTCACATTTCCAAAAAGTCTCTAGTCTCTAGTTTATGTTCCTTTCCTTTTTATCGTTTCATCTTTTTTTTTTTTCTCCTAAAAGCCAAAGGCTCCAATTTCCCTTTACACACCTTCTAGGTGATACATTCTCTCCCCTGGGTCCACACTGGGAATTTGCAGCAACAAAGTAAAAATACCCTTCCTGGTTAGGCCTCTTTTACCTCTGTGTTTTTAAAACACAGTTAATAGCATTAATGCCTAAATTTTAATAATGACCATATTGGGTCCCAATTTCAATACTGCCCATATTGGGTTACAGCTTCACTAGACCTTAGAACATCTTGAACCTGAATATTTGCTTGAATATCTAAGTAGTTGAGTTTAATGTCTATAGGGTGGTAACAATCTTGAGTTTGTAAGATGTAAACAGTTGAAATTAAGATACCTCTTCAGTGGGATGTGAAAGAGAACACCAAATAGGGAAATGTTGACATTCATGAAAATAAAAAATTGAAGTTTGTGGTTATGTAGTTACAGAACCCTAGTGGTACAGTAATACCTTAGCTAAAAATTAAAACTGGCTCTGGAACAATAATAAGGAAAATATTGCAACTTTTCAGACTTGGCTACTTTAGACAACTCCAACTGGAAATGACTTCATTGTAAAAGCAGTAAACTGCAAACTGCTTACTTTGGGATTGATTCGTGTATCTCAAAGCATTGCCATCTTTGAGTCCCCTTTAAAAAAATATTGTGGATTGGAATTGGTACATACTCATATTTCATTGGTAAGTATTACTCAAATGAAGCCATAGCTATACTTAGGGCTGGGTAAACTATCTATTGGTGTACTTAGAAGAATGCAATGGCTTTGTGAACATACAGCAGTTATCTTTGCCACATTTCCTATCATAGATTAGTAAAAGTTTTTGATTTGGAAGTCATTAACACATCTTCTTCAATTCCTCCTAATGTCTCCAAATTTGTTTAAGCCTGTTATAATCTTTACCTGGGAAAACCAAAATCACCTTCTAAGTTGTCTTCCAACCATTTGTTTATTTTTAGCATTGTTAGAATTCTTTCTAAAAAAAAATCAGTGCTAACTAACTTAGGGGAAATTGGGACATTGCTATATATTTGGACTCCATAAAAATTATGAAAATGCGATCCAGTAAAACCCTCCAAAAATATATTGAAAAGGTTGGAAGTGTAATTCCTCCATTCTTCTTTTATTCAGGAGGAATAGCAAACTATTTAGGTTTTCTTGTGGTTCTAGATGAATTTCAATAGTATTTGTTCAATTTCTTTGAAGAACATCATTGTGGTCTTTTTTTTAGAACTGCATTGAATCTGTAGATGGCTTTCACTAGTATGGCCATTTTTATGATGTTAATTTTTCCTGTCCATGAGCAGGGAATATCTTTCCATTTCTTTGTGTCTTCTTCTATCTCTTTTAACAGTGTTTTATTGTTTTTTCCCTGTATAAGTCTTTTGCCTCTTTTGTTAGATTTATTCTCAGGAATTTATATTTTCTTGGTACAATTAAATGGGATGGTTCTTTTAATTTCCTCTTCTTGAGATTGATTATTTACATATAGAAAATCCTACTGATTTCTGTGTATTAATTTTATACACTGCTATGTTATTGAATTACTTTATTGCTTCAATTAGTTTTTGTGTGTATTTCTTGGAATTCTCTATATAGAAGATCATATCATCTGCATATAGTGATAGTTTCACTTCTTTTTTCTCTATTTGGATTCCTTCTATTTCTTTTTCTTGCTTTATCATCCTAGCTAGAACTTCCAGCACTATAATGGAAAGTAGTGGTAAGAGGGGGCATTCTTGTCTTATTCCCAGTCTTAATGGCAATGCCTTCAGTTTTTCACCATTAAAGATGATATTTGCTGTGGGTTTGTCATATATAGCTTTTATTATATTAAGATATGTCCCTTTTATCCTGAAATTTTCAAGAACCTTCATCATAAATGGATGCTGGACTTTATCAAATGTTTTCTCTGTATCTATTGATATGATCATATGGTTTCTGGTTTTCTCTTTGTTGATGTGATAGATTATGTTGATTAACTTTTGAATGTTCAACCACCCTTATATCCCTGGTATACATATATAACCCTTTTGATGCATTGTTGGATTCAGTTTGCCAAGATTAATTTAAGATTTTTCCTCGGTTTTCATTAGGAAGATTGGTCTATAGTTTTCTTTCTTTGTGTTATCTTTGTTTGACTTTAGTATTAGTGTAGTATTTGCCTTGTAAAATATATCTGGTATTTTTCCTTCTTGATTTTTTTTGAAAGAGTTTGCAAAATGAGTGTGGAACATTTGGTAAAATTCATTTGCGAATCCATCTGTTCCTGAGTTCTTGTTTTTAGGGAGAGTTTTAATGACAGTTTTACTTTTACTGCTTGTAGTTAATTTGCTTAAGTTCTCTACTTCCTCTTTGTTCAGATATGGATGTCTATATAGTTCTAAGAATTTGTCTATCTCATCTAGATAGTTGTACTTGTTTGTGCATAAGTGTTCATAGTATTCTCTAATTATCCTCTGGATTTCTGCTGTGTCATTATAACTTCTCATCTTTCACTTATGATTCTACTGTTTTGGGTTTTCTCGCTTCTTTTCTTTGTGAGGTTTGCTAGGAGATTATTGATTTTATTTATTTTTTCAAAGAAACAACTCTTGGTTTCATTGATCTTTTGGAAATCTTTTTTATTTCTGTTTTATATATTTTTTATTTAATTTTTAATTATTTATTTATTTTTTTCTTTTGAGACTAAGTCTCACTATTTTTGCCCATGGAACCACAGGTTCATGTTGCCCGGGGTACCACGGACTCAAGTGATCTCCAGCCTCAGCTTCCCAGGTAGCTGCGATTATAGGCACGTGCCAATATACCCAGCTATTTTTGGGGACTAGGTCTCACTGTGTTGCCCTGAGTGGGACTCGAACCACAATCCCTAGCCCCAGCCACTTTATATGCTGAAGTTTACAGGCACAAGCCACCATGGCCGGACTATTATTTCTTTTCTTATATTGGATATTTTTGTTGTTCTTTTTCTAGGTCTTTGAGATGAGCAATTAGGGTATTACTTTGTGTTATTTACTGGTTATTGTTATGGACCTTTCCTCTTAATACTGATTTTTCTAATTCCCATACATTCTGGAATGTTGTATCGTCTTTGTCATTTGTTTGCATGTATGTTTTAATTTCTTCTTTGATTTCCTCATTCAGTGGTCTCTCAGTAGCACATTGTTCAGTCTCCATGTATTGAACAGTCTCCTTGCTTTTTTCCCAAGACCATTATAATAAAAACAGCTTGGTAACTGGAACAAAAGCAGATACATAGACACAGACTAATGGAATTGGATAGAAAACCCAGGAAAAAAGCCACATATATATGGTCAACTAATCTTTGGCAAAGGAGCAAAGAGTATACACTGAAACAATGAAAGTCTTTTCAATAAATGGGGCCCAAAAAACTGGACCGCAACATGCCAAAAAATGAAACTAAGCCATTATCTCATACCATACGGAAAAATCAACTCAAAATAGATAAAGGCCCTAAATATAAAACCAGACACCATAAAATATATGGAAGAAAATATAGGCAAAACACCTCAGACCATACATCTCTGAAGCTTCTTTAAAGACACATCTCCAGAAACAAGCAAACAAACAAAAAGAATAAACATCTGGGGCTATATTAAACTAAAAAGCTTCTGTACAGTCAGAAAGATAATAAACAAAACAAAAAGAATCCCCATGGAATGGAAGACAGTATTTTCTTACCATACCACAGATAAGGGATATCAAAGAGATGCAAAGCGCTTACACAACTTAAGGAAACAAAGTAGATAACTCAATCAAAAAGTGGGTTAAAGAAGTAGAAAAGACATTTCTCCAAAGAAGAAATTCAAATGGCATATAGACATGAAAAAATGTTTATGACCACTTCTATTGAGGGAAATGCAAATTAAAACTACAATGACATACAACCTTGCACCAGTGAGAAGGGCCCATCTCAAAAAAAAAAAAAAAAAAGGGACAACAAATGATGTTGAGGAACCTTTTTACATTGCTGGCAGGTATATACCGCAAACTGCTCCAACTACTAAGGAAAGCTTTGTGGAAGATTATTAAATTACTAAAAATGGAGCAACCATTTGATGAACCAAGTGATTCCACTTTTGGAAATCACTCAAAGAATATAAAAACACTATTATGAAAGGAAACTTGTACTCCTATGTTTACTGTAGCACTATTTACAATAGCCAGTATATAGAAACAGATCAAATGCTCCAAAACAGACAAATGCATCAAAAAGTGTTGGTGTATTTACACAATGGAATATTATTCAACAGTCAAAAAGACAAACTCATGCCATTCCCAGGAATGTGGATAGAGCTAGAAGGAATGATACTGGCTGAAATCTGTCAGAAGGTAAAAGATGAATACTAGATGGTCTCACTTATATGTGGAATATCAATCAATCAAACAAAAGGACAAGAAATAAAAGTCAACAAGTTCACCACAGAAATGAAACATATAGCAAAGGAGGGAGCAGGAATGGAGTGAGAGGGAGAATGGAACACAAGGAAAAATGGTGATGGGTCATGGGTGATATGGTGGTGGGAGAAATATAGGGACACAACAATGTTAAAAAAATCAATAGATTAATTAATTAAAAGTAATATATATATAGAAAAATATTGGGACCTTTGCCAATTATCGAGTGTCATTTGGTCTATATTTTCTTTGACTCTTTTCAAGAAAATAATTTTCTCCCAATCCATGGTGTTTCCTAGCTTAATGTTTGACATGGTATTCAGTTGCTTTTTCTCCAGTTTGATGTCATTCTAGATAGATTTTGGTATGTATTTCTAAATCTCTCTTTTATCTACAAAGGCCATACAAAATTACTTCTTTTTATCTCTTACAGATTCTAAATTGACATTTTACACAATCAAGCTAGAATGAGTATGCAACACAAAGTCAGCAAATGAGTGAATGGCCGACATTGAGCAATTTCATTTCTCTGTAAGCATATTTTTAGCTACCTCTGATGTTGGCGGCCAGACGCAAGTACGAGAAATGAAACGACGAGGAGAGATGGCCCAGCTACAGCTGGGGGTCAAATGGAAGTATGAACCATGAGACAACTTTATTAACAAAAGGGAGAGGTATTTATAGGCACAGTTCCAAGGCCTGACAGGGCCTGGTGAAGGTCTGGCGAATTCCATGAAAGATAAACCATCCTGAGAAGCAATTAGCTTTCTAAACAGGGTGTAAATTTGAGGATGTAGAAGATGGTCTCTAATCCTGGGAAGATCTTTACATTGATAAGGAAAAACCAGGCGTGCCATTTGCTTACATCAAAAGGTCATTCCAGATAGCTCTCCTAGGTTTTCCCAGGGGCCATTAACGAGAGAGGTTTTCCTTTATCTCATCTGGCAAGACTCTTTTGGAATGCAAATGGCGCACAGCATGTCCCTCCTTTTTATTCAATGTAAGCCAGGAAATTTTTATAGACCTGCTACGGTAGATACACAGGAGCTTTAGCATTAGGATAATTATTATTACTATTACAGCAACAAGCATCAGTTTATATGCTAAACGAGCTCCCCAATTTAAAGGGTTAAGCCAAGACAGATCAAGTGGGTTTAGAGGAGGCATAGCTTCAAAGCTATTTAAATGAGATACAACTTCTTGCATTTGTCTAGCAGCTCACC